>JAUZND010032336.1:0-46325 GCA_034780555.1 Coelogynopora nodosa
GTCATCCACGGTGGATCAGATGTTCTAAAGCGCATGGTTTTTTTGGGTATATGGAGAGCGTGGAGAGACATAAGAGTCTTAAAGAAACTAGTTAGAACTAAATTAAATCGCAGAGATCTATTCTGGCTCTGATGAGTATATTCGGTACTGTATGATACTGAAGGCTTTGAGTCAAAGTTTGGCCGAAATTAATAGACTATAGACAAACTACGTTGATACTTACGGTAGTCATCGATAAGCATTCTTAGAGCTGTCTGCCACTGAGCGGTGTATCACCGACTGAACGCCATTCAACAACATGGAGTTTTGCTATTGTGCACTTTAATAATTTTCCGCGTTGATTGTCGAAGGTTGTGGAGGGTCCCTTCATTATAAATAGAAAGAAACAACAGAATGCTGCAATTTACTAGGTGCGCTTCCTTTGTTTAGTAATTAGTTATGTTTATAATTACTCGTTCGACATGTCCTAATACCGTTAGCCCTTAGTCATTTTGGACCTGGAAATCGTTTTTATACGTTTGAGATTGCTGAAGGATCTTTTATCTGCGCAAGTTGTTACATATAAGACCCATAAAATTCTCAATAGAGCACTTATATTAGGAAATGTACGTGAGATTGTACAGGTGTTGACAGCAGATTTCTCTGGTCTGCTTGTAGCCATGAGTATTGTCATATCAACAATTTGATATGTAAGTTGCCAGGTGAATGAAGATCATGGAAGATCATGAAGATAATGAAGACATAGACTTACTTCGATCCATAGTAGCCTATCTCTTTTGTCTAGCATAACAGGGACAGCTAGAATTAAAGTCGTTCCTGCAAAATCAAAACCTGCTTGTTGAACAGCTTAACTGATGTTAGTAAAATTAAATTACATACAGAAACGGTTGTGACATAAATTAAGAGGAAAATAAGGAAAAAACCAGAGGAAAATCTGAAGGAAATTTAAACTACCTTGAAAGGTCGGCAATAAAAACACTTCAAACAAACAAGAGGAATTTAAAAGACGTTACATGTTCATAGCAGAGAAAATAAGCAAACTAATGACATTTTAAAAAGTAGTTAATTATAGTCGATATCTACATACATAAATTATGCATTAAATTAACTAATATAAACAATTTTTTACCTAATATTTTTGTATTAAATTTACTTGTTTGTTTATCAAAACTACTTTTTAAGTGCCAACTTTGGAAAATGGTTATACTTACTTTTGTTTTTCTTCCGGATTTTCGTCCAGATTTAAGACACAACCAAAATAAAATAAAATAAAACTATTATCAAACATTTATAATAATTGTAGTAACAATTATGGTGATGTAATGCATATGCATAGGAAATGTTTATTTCATTGATGGGTGTGAAAAGTTTTCGATTAATTAATTAATGTATAAATCTTTTGAATATTTTTGTATACATAATTCTTTAGTTTTTCTCTTGTGCTCTTTCAATTTTCAAGTATCGTAAATTTGCTACGTCTCAAGTGGAGAGGGGTCCGGAACCCTTGAAAATTCCTCTCTGCACACGCCACGGGATTCTTTTTCTCATTGGGGCTATTTATGCTGAGAATAAGGAAGACTAAAACACGCCCCTAAATTATTTCCCAATGAAAAATTTAGTCTACTATTAAAATATTTTGAATTAAAATATAAAAGACTACTTTGTTTTATTGTTATTATAAAGATAATTAACTTCTTAAACAATTATAATCATTTCATAATAATTTTTTGGAAACATTCTACACTGAAAGAATAGCTTACAATTCATTAAGTGGTATCCGTACTAAAATTTTGACACTTAAATCTGAATGATATATTATACAAATTGTTCTTATAAAAATTAATTAAATATTTATAAATCTATTTTTATCTACTTTGTTACAATTAGAGATGAGTAAAATAATGTATTTGTGAATTAAGATAATGTATTTGTGAAGAAAAATATAACTATTATATTTTATGAATTAGCATTTATTATATTTATCGCATTAAACGATTTATAAACAGTATAAATTATATATATATAAGTATGAATATAATATTATAGTTAAATAATATATTAAAAACATTAAAATAAGCATAAAATTCACAGTAAGGCGAGCATGAAGAACTTTAAGAGAGTTCCCAGGTTTTGATAATTTTAAAATAATTTAAGCTCAGTTTTGTTCACTTTTTTCAGACTTAAAAAAAAAAAAAAATTTTTTTAAAAAGATTTTCAGAGTTAGTAAAACGCTTTCTTAAGATTGTTACAATTTGATATTAAAAGATTGTTACAAAAGATGGAAACAATTGTTACATGCCTGTTATAACGGCTCGCTTTCAAGTCTGCTAATATAAGTCTTATAACGTTTAACGCTGTTGCTGTTGATGAAACTGGATTTGTTAACTAACAACATTTTAGCAAAACGCCTCCCTGGAGGCTGAAAATATGTCCCCAATTGCCTTCTCTTTGGGTATGCGTGTGCGTGCTATTTTGATAAACTAAAGAATAGGATACAAAGTAGAATATATCATCTTATAACCACAACAGTCTGCACGCAAAACTGTGCGGTTAGTTATAATATATTATAAAATAATCCGTTGTCCGAAATATAACCCGATGCATTTTCAGCAAGTTCAGTTGACAATTTTAGGAAAAGGGGAGCAGCCGTTTTTAAAGTAGAAATATCGGTAAACAGTACTGTTACATGTTTAATATAATATGTATTATATTATATAACTTAATATTTATCATTAGTAATCAGGAAATGAGATTTGATATAGCTATAAGATTCATTTCAAAAGTTGACATGGAATTTTTCTAAAACATAATAACTATTTTCTATGTTTTTTATCTCTCAAATATTCACAATATTAAACGAAATCAATAAATATCATGTTAGGCAATCCTTTATAGCATCTATTGTAAACTGTAAGTTATATGAATTTATAACAAATAAATATCTAACTTATATGAATTTGTCAAAACTATTTTATTAATAGAGTTATAACAGTTAAACAGTAATTTTTTATATTTAAATGTTTTTTGCATTCTGTATAAATAGATACATTTTAATGCGATATATTTTTAGCCATAAACTAGAATACGATAATATTATACATTTCTGTAAATAAGTAACTTTAAGTATGCACTTTGGCTGCAGTCAGTTTGTAAGTATAATAAGATTTGTTTTCAAATTTCTTGATTACATCATTTACATAATTACTTTTCTTTGCTGGTAAAGCAAAACAATGTAATAGATGTGCTCTTTTTATAATCTACTTTGATGTAATGATTTTTTTGTATTTTTTACAGGTCTTCTAATCTAACATATGATTCTCAAGAAGTTGAAGTAATTCGATTAATTCCACAATAAAGAAAAATACAATCTTCTTAAATTGTAGTATATCAAAAATAACTTATAATACGAAATGGAAAGTTTAAATAAATCATTCTTAAAGGTAACAATCATCTTTCAGTAAATTTTTTTATGGTATTCATTTTGTTGTTTTGGTTATAGTTATAGGTCGAATAAAATACTTCAGGTTATAACATTTTAAGCGGTTAAAATAAAAATATATAAAGCGGTTTCCTAAATAAATAATTTGGTTTCGGTTTTATAACTCTGGCCATAAATATGTTACAACATCACCCATCGACTTTTTTTAGTGGTCCCGAGTCCTGAGGCATAGGTAGTTTAATTGTGTCATGTAGAGGTCCTGTATCTTCAGTCGTATTCATTATATTAGTTACATGTGTAACTCAGTTTTTACATAATGTCCATTTTTTGCTTGTAAATATGATAAATCTTAGCTATGAATGTCTTTGTATACACTTCTATAGTAGCTTAATTACAATAATTAATTAATACAAATAATTCTAAATGCATCTATTGGAGGCATTAATAGATATGTGGGTATATATATATTAATTAGTTTAGTTATATTCAGACTTATTTAATATTAATTCAATCGGTCACAAAAGGCTGTAATCGGTTACACAGAAGCAAAGAAATTTGTAGAATTATGCTTGACTGGTTTCAAACTATAATATTGTTATATTTCATATTTATTGTATTTAAAATAAGAAATTTCAGAGGTTATTTCAGAAAATATGTATAGATCTGTTTTGGGTACTAATATACGACTAATGACAAAAAATCCTTTGTAACTACTGTTAAATATTGGATTAAATCTTTTTTCAAAATAATAATAATGTGAAAATTAATCTATAATATTAAAATAACTCTAAACATTGGAATGACTTGTGTACGAATCAACAACTTAAAACATTCAGCCCGATTATTATCAATAATGGTTCGAATATAATAGTGGACACGATATGTAGAATATAATAAACTAATGGTTCATCTATAGCGTCACACCTTTTATGAAATGTTTTTATTGTTTTTTAAATTTTAATCACTTTTTCTATAATATTGATATCTGCAAAGAATATTGCAATATTATTATATTTGCAATAAGTAGTACCTATATCTCTGAAAATATATGACATAACTTACTAATTAGTATTTATTTTAATTCGTGATATAAACAGTTGTTATTGCTTGTTTATTAATATAATAGTTATGTTTACTGTTTATATTAACGTTACACTGAGCGTGTTTTATTCACTTCTTAAAATGTCTATTTATATTTTCTCGTTTGTAATGATTTACTTTTATTATATGATTATTAATATCATATTATATTTTTATATAACCAGTAATATTTAATTATTTTGAGATTTATTCGTGAAAAAAAAACCCACAAAAACGTACCATCAAGAACATTTTGGCACTTAATTGAATGTTCCAATAAAAGCGATGTGAAAAGTTTTTAAAAATAAAATTTATGTTAAAAGTTTAAAAGCTTTATGTGTCAATTAAATGAAAGGATATATTTGGATAGTATGTCACGTTAACATATTTAAGTGATATATTTATGTACAACCGGGAAATAAAATGTAACAATTATATATAAATAAGCTCCGATTTGCTCTTTAAATTCTAGAAGAATTTTGATGGAAAAGTTGGAATTTCGTATAGTTTTACTAAACAATTGTAAGGTAATATAATAAATTCTTCATTGATACACTCTGTGAAGGATACAATCGGGAAAGATGTAAACAATATTCGTCACACCGACGCGTAACGCAGCTTAGCGGCAAACAAGCACACATTTTACTAAGTGAAGACAAAATGTGGTTACGGCAAAGTGTGGTTACGGCTGCAGACTCCCGACTCACAACTCCACTAACTCTCACAAAAATAAGTATAAATTTATAAACTTAGATAACTCAATTTGGATTAACCTAGATAGTCTACAGCAAAATGATAATTTATTAACTAAAAATATTTAGAGTAACAAAGGGATGACTTTGAGCGTTATAATGAAAATTCTGACGATTGATTTTCTGGATTCAGTAAAAATTTTATATTTAATATTTGATCATGTTACGCAGAAAATCTTTAAAATATACAAAATATGTAAAAATACGTATGAAAAGTATTTAAGAGAAACGTGGTATATAATATTTTAATTATATTATATTATCATGCGCAATTGTAAATATCCAAAATAATTAATTATTGTCTATGGTAGTTTTACATAATTTATGTTATTTATTTTAAAGCTAAACATGATATAAACTTATGACGTCATTTTTTAAATATGAAACTCTTGTCTGATATTTTAATGATTAAAATAACTTGTCAGATTTGATTAAATACAATTTCTTGCTCAAGCAGCTATTTAGATCAGCATAAGAAACTATGCATGACCCATTTCTTATATAGGCGACAAACTCAAGACTGAAATGTCGCGTCGGCCATGGAGTGCATATTACAGGTAAACTCTGATGGTGATAAGACGTGTATTTAATGCTCCGAGTAAACCTTGGATATGTTTAAAAAGTGAAGAAAAATTTCTGAATTCTAAATTTAGAAAATTAATTTCATTTACATGACCAGACGCAAAAAATATGTACATCTTGTGGTTTAATTATATAGGGTTTTCTTGGCAGAACAACAGGGAAGTTAAAAAATCTAACCATTTTAAAATGTAAAATAAATTTGCATAAGTTAGAATTTTCCAACCGAATAGGTAGTTTAAAAGTTTAAAATACATAATTTAACAATTTCAAAATTATTATATGTTCAACCGTAATTTCTTGTTTGAACTTTTATTTCAGATGAACAGTTTAAAAATAGGCATAATTTGTAGAGCTATGAGAAATATATAAGGATGTTGTTAATATGTATGAATTGATTTTAGTTGAAAATTTATATAATTTTGTTAATATAAATATATATTTTTATTTGAAAATTAAAATTTTAAAACTATTAAGTAAACATTTAAAAAAATTCTAAAATGTATATATTTTTTATAAAATAATTTTATCCATGTTAGGGAAATTATAATTACTATTTCGATAAACATATGTTGATTTCTGATATAAATATAATGCCTAACATTGCAGCTTTGGTATATCTACTGATAAACAAAATCTCTAAGACAGCTGAGGCTTCTTTAAATAAAAAAAATACGAGTTAATGTTATTGTCATATTGAAGTTGAATGCATACCATAAATGATCGCATTAAAAAATGATCGCTTTTCAAATGGTTGAAATGTTTAGTTTCACTTATTTTGAAGATAAATTTTATAGAAAAAATAAATTTATTCTTTCATTAAAATAGAAAAATTGAATCAGAAATGTCAAATTTTTTATTTTTTCGACATATGTAGTAATCAATTTATGAAAATTTCAATCGAGCTACTTCACGTTTGGAGATTATATATATACACATATTCTTAAGTTATAAATTTGTCTTGTAAAGCTTTGGACAAAAATATTAAAACATAATTGAATAATTTAGATTTTGTTAGAGTATTCGGTATTATGAACAATCAATTAATCAATTTTTTACATCAGTGTTTCAAAAGTAACCCACCCACATATAATTGACAACGATATATGCAAATGTAACTGTTTTAAGGTTGAAAAAGAAAAAAATCGATGCTGGTCAATATAACAAAATTGTTACAGAATTGACCCATTGAACCTGTTTTCATCATTATACACGTCATTTATGAACAACCATGAACGAGGAAACATTAATTTAGTATATGATTAATCTGATGAATCTTTTCGTTATATACGATTTTTAAAATATAAGAAGCAAGTTATAATTATATTGCACCTATTATATGATGAAATGGTGCGCACTATTGCTGTCAATGTTGCTGCATTAAAAGAAAATGTATGAGATATAAAATCTTGACAAGTTTAAAATTAAAATAGTCATTTCTCCATAATACCGAATGCTGCATAAACGTTCTTTACCAAGACCTCCAATTATTGTTTCGGTAGTTTTATTATTGTAAAGAGTATATTAATACGATTTAATATATCTTGTTATACCTGTTTATTATTATATTGGTCAATTTCTAATAACATCTGCCCTTTAAAAAAGTATGAATCAAATTATTATGCGTTATGTGAAAGTTTTTAAAGATAGTTATTTCATTTTTGATTACATTGAAAATGAATAACTCTAAATTATTATTTTTAAATATTATTTATTTTAAAAACGTGTTTTTGTTTATACTTACATGCTGACATATTATGTGCCATATCATTTACTTATAACATTTAAATATTCCATTATTTCAAATCTTGTTCCCTCGCTGTTTAACTCATTTATACATGTTTTATAAATGAAAATACCTTTGTTACAAATTTGAACAATGTAGGTACACTCTTTTGGTACTCATTCAAAAGATGTATTATTTTTATAACTAATCATATATTTTACTTTTCTATTAATGCTACAAAATGTTCATTTTACAAGTTGTTTAAATTTTTTAATATTTAAAGTATATTGCTTATGTATATTTTATATTATTTACGTTAATGCTTAATACATACAATATAATATAAACATATAACCACTTGTCTCAAAACAAACTGTTATGCTATACAATTCAAATATTAAATTGATAAATTTTTGCCTCATTACTTTATTATCACTGGGTTTGGTTGTTGAACAAATAGAAGTCTACTTAACTAATCTACAATTAATAAATTAAAATGAGTTTTTCTCTGGGTAAGGTTAAATAATACAAAAAAATATGTTAGCCTTAAATTGTAGAACAAAGTATTAGGCTACATATATCGTACCTATTTTTCATTGAAAAATTAAATATAGTTTCGAAACATATCGGGAAAGTCAAATAATATAAACACACATTTAGGAAAAGAGTTGGACTTACTTAATATACTACAAAAGTAGTCAATTATAAATAACTAAACGTAGTGAATGCCGAGACATTTTAACCTGCACCAATCAAATTACTAGTTCTATTTCAACTGGGAAGTCTGAGAAAATATAAGGTAATACGTGAGTATAAAATGATCCCTGGAATATTGTCGCCACTGAATGAGCTGATTTTAACTTAGTTCGTAACTTAAACAATTCAAACTAACGAGAAAATATTTTGATGCTTATTTGGAATTTACGTTACCAATCTTTTTTTCACATGTAAGTGTAGCCCTGCTATATGGTTATTATTTTTAGTCATTAACATTGTGCATGTAGAGGGAGATAATATAACATTTCTTAATTTCATACTAACTTTATCTTGAACTTAATTTTATTGCACATTAAAAAAAAGTATTTATCCTATTAAATTTATTTTATTCAATATACATATATATAATACAGTTTATATTCAACATGTTCTTATTTATTTGAATGTATGTATATTAACAAACGTATAAATAACAGAATAAAAATCGTTAGGTGTTGTCTTTGCGTATTATTATATAAAAATCAGTAACAATAAAAAAATTGTTTAATAGAAATTACACATGGGAATATATGCAGATGTTTGAATCCCTTAACAGCATATTTAAATTTATAATTAATGTAATCTAAATAAATGAAAATTTAATTTAATTTAAATTTCAATTGTGAATAATTTATTAAATTTATGTGATTTTCTAAAAATGAGTTCTTTAATCATGTAACCATAAACTTTTTATTACATTATGGTTAGTTGAAGTTACTCAGAAGATCTTTAACATAACCGTAATCTAGTTGTTAAAATTATTATTTATGGTTATGTCAGTATTTTATTAAATTATTTAAATGACAACATTTAAAATCAAAATTAAAAGACATTAAAATTAAATATCGTTTCTACATATGTAGCTTTTTTATTCTAGTTTTAAATTGTTATATTTTCATTGCATTAGAAGAGGGCCAATATTTGGATACATGATCATTAGCCATCTGTCTAAAGCGGACCCTTCGGTTTTGGATTAAAATTGTATCAAAAGTATCAAAAACGGTATAATAAAAAATCAATAAACTGGATAATTATTTAACATCGATTTAAAATAATTTTACATATAGAATTTATATAGAATATAGTTTTATCAAACTGTTTATTCCATGCAACAGAATAGTAACTAAAAAATAAGATGAATAGCATTTTATTAAAGGAAACGTTGTAGTTTAAAAAAAAATCTTTCTACAAGTTTCACTGAAGAAATTTTATTATGTATAAATCTACGTATATTATGTACAAAATGCCAAATTTCAATAAAATATTGAAAGTCTATTTCCGAGAAAATGATCTGCTCAATTGCAGATAAAATTGTATAATGAATGAACTTGAATGAAATTTGATATATTTTCACGGTGGATATGTTACATATATTGGTACAGATATTTTGATAACATTTGAAGTTGATCTTTGTCCCAGTTTTTTAAAAAGAAATTTTCAAGCTTATGGTTTCTATCATACCTGCATAGTGTTAGTGCATATACTGAAGAAAATACAGCAATTCATTAACTGCAAGAATGTTGATGTATGATAAAATAAACTTGACACTCATCAATAGATTCTAAAACAATTTTGATGTTCATGAGAATAAATAAAAAAGGATAAATTTTTGAAGGAATTTTTAACTATCTGCTGATTAAGTTTGTTGCACATTAATACCTGTATTTCATTATTTTATTATTTTCTTTACGAATTTGTTATATATAATCATTTATTAAACAAACATCTTATATACAGACATCTAGATACATGCTATTTATTAGCCATTCCGAATGATAATTTATACTACCTTCTCCACTAAAATAGAATAAGGTGTTCGCTGTGTTAATATTAGACATAATATAATTTAAATATATATCTAAATATATATATATAATATTTAAATCAATAAATGACTAGCAGAGAAGTTGTTCATCTAATTTTAATAAATAATCATTTTTATTATACAATAATTTCGAACAGTGTTTTTTACAAAGTTTAATGATTTAAGAGTATTTTTCATAGCTTAACATTGATTAATAAATATAAATAAATAATTTTTTGGAATAAAACCTGTAAAATATTGGTTAGATACAAAGAAACAATGTTTCTAACTTTAAAAATACAGTTTACCTGGAAGAAAATCTTTACCAACAAAAATTATTACAAAATTATAGATACGAAACTGCCAAATTACTAAAATTGAAATTAAATTTAAGTAATTAATCTTCATTTATTGTACGTAACTTCTCTAAATCCATCTGAGTTATCAAATACGATGACTATTTCAAATTATTGAAAGGAACACCGTTCAATTTTTCATAACTTTGTGTCCAGCAAATATATTTGGCCAACAAAGTAAAGTTGGTAGTTTCCGTCGGATAAATACTGAAAATAATGAATACACAACAATAACAATATCTGTAATTTTTGTGATAATACTAACATATATCAGCTAATGATGCGCCTACTTTTATTTTTGCTTGTCTTAACAAGCTGTGATATAATTGTAAAAACTTGTTTTAATACCAATTTCATTTATGATTTTTTAAAAATTTAAATACTTCAGATAAATATAATAGTTATTTTAAACCGATAAATTTTTGCATCACAAAATATTCCCAACATTGTTTTATGGATAAACTGCATCTATATCAGCAGTTCACCGCCATCCTGTTATTTTGGGCACTTTGGTTAATCGATTTGTTACCACTTGATATGGTAGAGTTAGTAAATTTACACGCTATGAATGTTGTTTACCTCATTTTCTTTTAAATAATTGTAATTTTTCTATTTTTGCTATTGTTTGTCATGTAAAGACATCTACCAATAATGGCCACTAAATGTTATATGTAAAATCTGGTAATACTTGGTTCAAATGTGATGATAGTAAAATTTCCAAATGTAAATCCAATCCGAACTTTTTCAATACCACTACAGCTAAACGTGGTTTTTTATAACTTAATTAATAGGTGCTAAACTATTGGAATATGGATTTTTATGCACAAATAAATCGGTAAACTGCCACTGAGGGTCCAAAGTCCCACACCATTGTTTAGTCATCTTTTCTTCCCTTTTTTAAAAATAAATATCAGTTGTTACACGTGTTTTCCTTATGATCCAGTTTGTCCCCAATTATTCCCTTACTTTTTTGGGTTCGACTATATCTTGCGGATCTTTTAAATCTACAGGTTTGACTTGTCATCTTATCACTTTTTACACTCTTTACATAGAGTACAAGCTATATTTGGATTGTACTTTTTTTATAAATAATGTTTCTGGTTTGATGTTAACTGACTCATTCCTCGTGTTTGAACTTTCTGGAGTTTGTCATGAATGTTGGTTTTTCCTTTAAACTATCCTGATATTATCATGAAAAAGTTGTTTCTTATATAAAAGTTTCTTTGATAATTTCTGGTTCTTCTTATTATTTCTATTTTTATTTGATTTGTGGTGATGTTGAGGATTTGAATAGAATGTGTTCATTTGCTATAATATTGTAGTGCGCATAAAACTAATAGTGATGTCGAAAGTGAGATAACTAAATGTTTATTAAAAATAATGTAAGCAATATATATACAGAATGATAATTGCTTCAGCAAATTAAGAAAACAAAGAGAGTTAACGGTATGTGCATGAAATAGGAAATCACTACAATAGATAAAACTATAGTAAGTCAAAAAGTAAAAAAGTAAAAAATACGAATATATATAAATAAACGAATGACAAAAGTTTAGAAAAACTGAACTAATAGATAAGCAGAAGGGCATTAGATCCGATTGAATTTAATACTACCCAAACGGAAAATGGTGGTTTCACCTTCTCTGACTATAGAGTTCTCCTGAGTGGGATATAAGCAGGATTAGGAGCAGATTATTTTGGACGAAAGTTAATGTAAGATGTGTTGGTTGTTTTTTATGCTAAATAAAAAAAGTTTCAGACTGGAATATCTAAGGGGTAAGATTGCGAAGATTATTAATATCAATGTAAATAACATTGCTGGCATGCTTATTATGAAGGAATTAAAGTTTCTTGTAGAATATTTTATTAAGACTAATCCAAGCAGGACAATAAAGTTTAACTGTATAATAAGGTGTACGGCACGATATACATGCTTCATAAAAGTTGTTTATCAGTTCCGTTTTTTATAGAATACTTTTTTAGCTTATATAATTGCGTAGCGCTTATTCGACGCTGATTTAGGTACCATATTGTTTATATGATCCTTCGAGTCAAGTTTCTCTTTAAAGTGGCAGCCTAGAATTGGAGAGGTAGCTATCTTTATTCAAATACGTTTAATTTAACATAAACAGTATATATATATATGGATTATATCGATGTCGGCACTAAATCGATCCTATATATTTTCTGGTCGCTTTAGGACTTATGATAAGTCCTGGAATATTAAATTTAAAAAGATTAAATAATATTTTTATTGCTCTTACACCATACTGAAAATCTAAAATTTCATAATAATAAGTACTTTGCAGAGAACTGAGCTCATTAGAGCAGTTGTGTAATCAAGTTTATGTTCGTATAGTTAGTTAACTATACGATTTAGCTCAATTGAACATATAGTAAACATATTAATAACATATTATTAATAAACATAATAATAACATTTAGCTCAATTAACTTTTGTGTCATTTATAATAATCGACATTTCATTTCATTATATTTTGTTATTTTTTAGTTTGAAGTATTTTTCATTGTTTACTAATAAATAAATATTGTGATAAAACAAGATGTTTTTCTTCATATTTCTAAATTATAATTTTATAAATATTTGACACTTTTTGTATACAACTAAGAGGAACACTATATTCAGAGATTTGACACCTTCGAATGCATAGTCTGAGGGTATTTTTTTCAAGACATGTGCACAAGTGCACGTGCCTGTACATTATGAAATTTTTTGTTTACAAATCAATAGATATTGTACTCTTTAATAAGCAATCAAATTAAAAGTTTTCAGCAATTAAAATAAGTTGTTAAAAACAGGGCCGACAGAAGGATGTACAAAGTGGGGAGGGGGGGGGGGGGTGAGTTCCGCCGGCCCTGAAAAAAACATTTATCATTTCACTTCTCAAAATGATAGTCAAATTTTCATATTGAAAAAATCATAAATCAAAATTCGCGAATGTAAATATATGCAGCAATTTAAATATTTTAAAATTTTTAACAAAATTAACGCCCGAAGGTTGATACCCCCTAAAAGTCAACGAAGGTTTTTAAACAGTGGAAATATTCTATTATGAAATATTAAGAAGTATATGGATTAGCATGTTAATAACAGTGGCTTTCAGAAGTCACGTGCACAAACTCCTAAATAATTGACACCTTCACAATCAATACAAGGACTTAAAATAAGACATAACTGAATAATATGAAATATACAAATTTTGACGGTACACTTTATTTCTCCTGTTGTCATTTAATGTTAGCTTAATTTAATATGTATAATAACTTATGAGTAAAATAAATTTTCGGGATCTATATGAACGAAAACAGTTACAATAAGAGATGATCTAATTTCATATTTTCATAATTTTCATATTTATTAAAGTTAAAAAAATTGAATGTAACGAACAGTTATATATATAACAGGCATCATTATTAATCACCATGGCATAAATTAATTTGATATTACAATCATCTGATCAACAGTTTATTATAATTTATTACATTTAATTGACTATAATATTTAAAATAAAATTTCCAACTAAATCTGACACCGTTATACGTATCTAGGCTTCTTGAGATGATATAATTAACGAACTGATATAAAAAATGAAATTCGCCATTACCAATTATTTTGAAGAGAATGATGTGCAGACTGAAAAAGCAGACTGAAAAATTATATTGAATGACATTGACAGTGTTGCGAACTCGAATCTATTCTTAGCAGTCAATTATGTTTTTTATAATGTTTCGAATGTGAGCTTTCACTTTCATTCTTCTAGTTCCGCCACGACTAATTATTTCCACTAGTCTGTCAATTACCCTCGCCTGCACGTAGAGAAGTATAGAGAAGATCTAACGATCTCTCGAATTACTTTCCTATAACTCATAGTTATACGGTGTCAAAAACCTGTTCCACGGTTTATAATGGGTATAACTTTCTCTTCTATTAATCTATTAATCTATTAATCTTTAGTTTTTTGTTTGTTTTTTAATAACCGCAATATTTAATGTTTGACGATATAAAAGGAACATTTTCAGAAATCGTAAATTTTTCTGTCGTGTATATATATATATATATATATATATATATAGATATGCAATCAAGTGAAAGATCATTAAAATATCGGTTCTCTGCATGCGTCGTTCTTTGCATATAATAATTTGTAACGGTATTTATATAGGGTTGTTGTTCTCAATTGGTTAAAAATTGTTTTATTTTTCGTCGTAATGTCTCTCATTATTGGTACCAATTCATCTATTTTATTGTATTTTATGTTATGGAAAATATTATAGTATATTTATAGAAATCGTTAGATAAAAAATATATTTTTTGTAAGCTTTATTTTCTATGTGACACACAAACAAAGTTACATGATTACTTTTCATGCAACACGGACCCATTACGGGTCGCATACACTCGACTAACACAGCTGTTAGGTAGGAGCGGGAAGGTCTGAGAGCGGGCTCGAACCTGTTCCGAGACAACGCCCTCCTCGGCATCCAAAAATCAACATCCTAACTAATCGGCCATTCCATTTTGAAAACGGTTTTGGCTTACAGAATTATCCACTTGGCTTGAGCTTACAACCTCATATGTAAAATCTGTTTTACTCCAATACGCAAAATAAAAATTTAAAATTTGAATTAGATAAACTGAAAATAACTACAAAACAGTAATTGTATCAATGAAATGTCATAATTTTAAATTAAAACAAAATGTTATATATAAAATCATATAATTTACTTATAAAATTAATATATTATAAACATATTAATAAGAACTCAAATTCTCAATAATTCAAAAAATTCTAAAAAATGTAAATAATTCTAAAGAATTTAAAGAATTCTAAAGAATTAAAAGAATTCTAAAAAATTCAAAGAATTCTAAAGAATTTAAAGTATTCTGAAGAATTAAAAAATTCTTAAGAATTTAAAGAATTCTAAAGAATTTAAAAGAATTTTAAAGTATTTAAAAATTCTAAATAATTTAAAGAATTTAAAGAATTCTAAAGAATTAAATGAATTCTAAAGAATTTAAAGAATTCTAAAGAATTAAATGAATTCTAAAGAATTTAAAGAATTCTAAAGAATTCTAAAGAATTTAAAGAATTCTAATTAATTTTAAAAAATACTAAAGAATTAAAAAAATTCTAAAGAATTAAAAAAATTATAAAGAATTAAAAAAATTCTAAAGAATTAAAAAAATTCTAAAGAATTAAAAAAATTCTAAAGAATTAAAAAAATTCAAAAGAATTAAAAAATTCTAAATAATTAAAAAAATTCTAAAGAATTCAAAAACTCGTGCGATATATGACACTACATATTATTAAATTTTGAAACGAAAAAAGTACAATTCCAGAATTTAGGGACACTGGGTCAAAAATATTCTATTTAAACAGCAATAATTCTACTCATTTGTTTTGTTGATGCGAGAGCTACAAAAAGATTTATGATCAATGTTAACTATTCTAATAAAAGTTATTTCATAACAACACTGATTTGTTTTTTTGATTTGATGAAAATATAGAAACCTTCTTGCTGGGGTTCATAAATACAATTATTTTGTTGCAAAAAGCACTTAACATTATCAAATTGGGTACCATTTTTTGCAATATATACTTTTAGGGTAATTGCTTATTTTTCGGAGTATATAAATATTATAATAGTCTTATTATTATATTTTAGCAAACGCAAATTAATGATTGACTGAGTCGTCAAATTATATATATTATTAAATAAATATATTAATTATATATGTATCAAACTATATAAAACATAACATTTTCCTGGTGGAACTGAAATACATATTTAAGATATTTTCCTTAATGAAAACACATGTATAGGAAATCAATTTTATAATATTATAACTTATATCATAATGTATTTTGACAGACTTGAACACATATATTACAACAATAATATAATACAAAAATACAACAACAAGTTTGTGTTTTATATATTTTATATAGGTAGTTTGAAATGTATACGTATACATACGCATACATATTGTTATTTCAATGTACATGATTGAACTATATTTTAAACATTAAATAAAATATAGATAAAAAAATATCGTAAAAACCGCATGGAGAGTTGTTATTATATTAAATAAAATGTTAATATAAAATCCTCAGAAATTATTTTAAATAGATTTCTTCAATATTGTTTATGGTTCTTAAATCTGTTATAATACAGGTAACTGGCTGACATCTTCTCTATTATATAGTAAATTTTAATTAATTAAAATGATCTAATTTGGTTTACTGGTAATAGCAAGCCTCGATTTAATATATCTGTATCATTTGGTTGAGGTAGAATTCGAGTAATATTATATATAATACGTTGCTCATACTCTCGCTTGCAGAAGTATTATTACAATAAATGGTGATGGTTTGATAGAAACTGCAGAGATACTATTTTATTTGGGGCGGATAGAAGCATCTATAATTAATAGTATCCCTTCCCTGTACAATTATTAGGCATTATCCACACTATACCGAAACACATTTCATCAAATATAAAAATATTTACTGCATGCTTTGAAATATTCGTCAAATGTAATGTTAGGAAAATGAATGCATTAATACTATAGTTAAATAAATATATTTTTACGTATTATATTCTAATATTCTAATTAACTAATTGCATATATTACTTACAAAAGAAAATTGCACTTTTTTTTAGATTATTTATGATTTCACATATTGTATTATTTTCTTATAATTTTTAGTTATTTTGACATACAATGTATAATATTTCTACAGAATACAATTTTTCCGATGTTATATTTATAAATTCTATGGAAGAATAATGAGTATTACTGACGATTTCTAGTGTTTTTCTTATCTAAGTTTTTCTGTTAATTACTAAAATATATAATTATAAAACAACATTACTGGGACAATTTGTTCTACGTAATCATTATTAAATATGGCATTTTTATAGTTCTACATCAATGAATATATGAACAATAATTGAAGTTGTTAGTTGATGCTTTGCTAACTTACTAATCAATACTCTTGCGATAATACGTTCATGACATTTGTATAATTTATTAAGTAAATGGGCATTAAGGGCAGGTAATTAAACGCAAATGAGTAACATATTTTTTTTAAACCCAGAGGTAACATCCTTCTTTTGACTCTCTTATCGTTTAGTGAAATAGTCCAAAAGATGATGGCGACATTCCAATCGAATTGTATTTGATGAAAGAACCTGTAATTGTGCTCAAAATCATGGCTGAGCTTGTTTTACTATATATACGCGCAACTCGTATAATTTCCTACCAATTAAGAATACTTATTCGATGAACTGAGAATGTTAATTGTAAAATGTTACAATCTGCAGGAATGCCACATCCTCTATAGCAAATAATTAGATATTTAATTGAAATAATATGTAATATTAAATCTTTTCGACAGCTCTTTTAATAAGAAAAAAGTTCCTGACTTTAGGAAAAGTACTCTTATCATTCCTATTCTTAAATCCAGCGCATCCAGACTTGATTCTCGCCACCCTATTTCCTTATTACTATTTATGGTTAAGATTCAAAAAGAAATAGCCCCGAATAATATCAAAACCATATTTTTGCAAATATCGATAAAAGTCAATTTAGCTATTTCGATAAATCATCAACTATACAACTTATTCCCTAATCAACTTATATTATAAAATACAGTATATGACACTGATTAAAGCAATGGCTGTTCTCTCATCAGATTACTATGTACAGACATTTTATACAATCTTCCATGACATCATTATCCATAAGTTGCACTCATACTGCTTTCCCAGAGAAATCATAATATCTTGTATCCAGTACTCATACTGATTCAGTCCTCATTGATGGCAATGATATACAGCAGCATTGTCCAAGTGGATCTAGGGTAAATTGTCGTACGTAAATTGTCTGATTTAATTTGTCGTATATAAATTTACTTGTTTATAACAGTCGTATGTGTAAAAAGACATAATCTAAAAAAAGAGATTTTCATATTACAATATCGTTTATCAGTGAGCATTATATGTATAACCAACAACGTATATATTAAATCAATAGCAAATTTTATAGCATTATTCAATAGGATTAAAGTTATCAATAAAACAATTCAATCATTTGCCAGTTACTGCTGATGCCAATTCAACAAATTTTATAATCAATACAAATATTCAATAGAGTTTTACTCATACTTAAAAACGTAATAAAACAATGCAATATACCATCTTAAAAAGCACGACACATTATATGTAAGACTTTTTAATATAAGACAAATCAATTACGACACATTTTAATACGATAATTTGCTTATGACAGTTTAAATATGACGAAATGATAGACGACATTTTAAATTACAACATTCTACAAATGACCATTTAAATTTGGTGAAAAAATGGAATGGGCCCGTCCAAGTGTCGAGCGGAGTCCCTCGGGGGTCGGTTTTAGGCCTTTATCTGGTTATTCTATATACTGCTGTCTGATCAAAACCATTCCTTAAATAAAGTACGCAGATGGCACGTGCATCATCTCCAAAACCTACAACGAATCGTCAGAGCTGTGTTGCATACTAGAAGTAATGAAAATAACAGATTCTATCAACCTTAAACTTAATGTTACCAAATCTAGACTTCTGATTATTCCAAAAACGAGAAACGCTAGCTTCAATTTTCACATCCTATAGGTGTCAATTTTCACTTCTGATATTAAATGAGATAGGCATATACAATGTACATGACAAAATTGAACAATGAAATTATAAGAAGGTATATTGCTGGTAAATCTCTGCGACAAATTGAAACTAAAGATTGTATACAATGGCCTTGTCCTCTAAATTATTGATTATGCATGTCCTCTGTTAACTGATAAATGAGACAAATCTGCTTCTATTATCAAAATATGTCACTTTTAGCGCATGTTAAATGAACCTAAATCAATTTTCAAAACTCATCTGACCGAAGACTCGGCCCCTTTGTGAAGAGTTGTTCAGGCCGCTGAAGTTAATGCTAATCATCCTTTGCATTCCTTCATCCTACAAAAACTCACACGAAGTGGAAAATACCTAATTGAGTATGCCAAACTCTGAGTTCCAACTTTTTAAGGCTATTCATCAAAACTCTCAAAGTAAATCTCCAATTTCTCACATTATTTTGTTACATATTTGAATTATGCTATCCATTTGTCATTTCATATTTCCTTCTACAACTTTGACTCACTTAAAGTTTCGAAATTTACAAAAGGCAACTTTTTTATTGTTTCTTTATTTATTTTTTGACTTTGTGATGTTTGTTTTCTTTTATGCACTCATCCAAATACTTTTATGTACATTGTATATATGTTCATTCATAGCTCATTCATTTATTTTCAGCAAATTTTAAATTTATCTTTTGTATAATTTGTTTGTCTGTCTCCCACTATTTTATTTTTGTACTTTTGATAGCCATTATTAATTCAATAAATGACTATTATTATTATCATTAAAATTGTTATATTTGGTACTTTAAAAGCCCACCAAATTTTTACAAGACCTTATCAACGTTGTGCTATCTTTAATTGAACAGCAAATAAGACTATGACAAGAATATTTAACTAACAACATACATTATCCGGCCCTTTATATACTATTGTGAAGAAATAAATTACAACAAATTATATATAGTTCATAATGTTTTAAACTTTAAGATATTTTGAGTATTTTAATATGTTCTAATTTAACAAAATAATGAGTTCGCAATTTTTTCAGTATAATAAACATATATATATATATCACATAGATATCTAAAACGTCTTAATTAACAAACTGCTGAATTAAATAAAGCTGTTAAAAATATAAGATATAATTAAATTAAAGTACCTGTCTAATATATTTTGCATACCATTTTTTTAAATTAAAAGAAATAATAAAATATTGTAAATGATAAAACTAAATATGATTTAAAAAATTATGTTTTGTGATAACAGTGACAACGGCGTTTCGTATTGTCTAAAGTTCAGAAAAATCTTTAGTAGTTTTGTAGATCTTAGAATATGAATATAATTTTTTTTATCAATTATAGTTTAATGCAAGACTATTTAATATAATCAAAGAGAAACTAACATAAATTATCACAAAAAATAATTTATTACAGCTTTTATAAAAATTAAAAATGTTTATAAAATATTATTAGTTAAAATATATGAGAATAATTAAAAAAATCTATTTAGAACAGTATTAAGTTAATTGTTTTGACTGGGAAACATTTGACTGGGAAACATTTTCATATGACCTCGAAAGCTTAAAATATGAAGATGAAAAGTTCCGTCTGCAAGTGATGGGTATCTTACTATAAAATTTTATTTTTAAATACTACCAATATCATTAAAAATATGCATAAAACAGACCTATAATAATCATCCATATAAATTATCTTATACTATTGAATTTGACGCAATTTCTAAAACAGTTAGCAATTTAACTCGAGTCATTTATTACATATAAACTGTCTATAAAATGTAATTATTTTAACTAGTTTGCTTTAATCTAATTCAACATTGATTTATACTTGTATACTCTTGATAAATACAGATACACTATCTAATTTTATTTTGGTTAAATTAAAATACTGAAGTATATTTATAACCTATAAAAAATAAATATTAACCACGTATTGTTTAAAAAAGGAAATGTAAATTATAATATTAAAAAGTAACGCGCATTGTATATTCTATTAAAATGGTAATAATAATTCAGTATGAAATAATGTTGTTTTATTTTAAACGAATAAATATAGAATCGAAAAACATGTGCTAGATTATTAGCTTTTTTCTGTATAAAAATAACTCAAATTACACGTAAGTCAAGTACACATTACCCGATTTAATTTATAACAATCTTTATAAATAACAATAATTATAGTTCAAATTAAGAATTGCTAGTATCTCTACTTTTTGTAAATGTTTATCATGAAATATTATGTGAAAGATATATTAAAAAAAACGGGTAAAATCATTAAACATATTTATATTAAATAAAAATTATTTTTACATTTTACAATTGACTGACAATAAATGTTTAAATTAAAATAGATATATCCATATATCATTAAACAATTGTTATGTATTATAATATATTTAAATTATATAGTATACTTTTAAATGATATTGTATATTTTTTAATTATATTTTATTCAAAATATTTTTATGTTAATATAAAAATGTATATCATATTCAAGATTAATATAATGTTTTTAAATCGATTCTTTAGTATTTTGGCAGAATATTAATAGCTAATTTTATAAATCAAAAACTCATAATTTTTAAATTAAGTTTTTTATCGAATTTACAGTCACTATATTACATTTCACTATACATAGATATATAGTCATGTGTGTGTCATTGACCAAACTGAACATTAATCACCGTAACATATAATGAAATACAATAGTTCACTTATTGGAAAAATCAAACTATTATAAAAGATAGTTTTAAATTTATTTAAGTTATATCATATGTTTAAATATATATATGATAAATATAAATGAAATATATATGATATGTATAAATATATAATATGTATCAAAGGGGTGTTAATGATGTTACAAAATGGTAAATTTAATTATATTTAGCACATAAAGAAAAAAAAGAAAAATACACTAAAGTTGGCAATATAATATTTTACAATAATTAAGGTAAAATAACATTTAGTATATTATGATTGCATTGAAGTAATGTTATGCTTGGCTAAAATATATTTTGAAACTACGACAATTTTACGGGATAAAATATGCTAAACAGATTTACAATAAATCTTAATTATATAAAACTAGTAAGATAATATAAAATATCTATAATGTCTTATTGAAATTTTTCACATGAAAGACTGTAATTATATACTTTCGCATGCGACAACAGATATATAGGCCTATATATATAATTCACTGATGTAATATAATATAACGTTTTGAACGTTGAGTAAAGTCAATTGTTTCAACATATTTTTTGTTGTAGTGTTTGTGGTTTAAAAACTTTACTTTGCGTGTAATGATTTTTATAATTTTTTACCTAACTTTATCAATTTTTACATAAAGAATTTTGTATTTTTTATCTGAATTGAAACGTAATGAATCTATTTTTTTCTGTTCTGTTTCAATATAATTATGATAATATTTCTATGTTAGTTTTGAACATTCGTTTCCTTGTTTTATGTTTTCCTGTCACTCTATACAATAATTCATCCTTCACAATCCTTTAAAGATAGTTTATGACTTAATTGTAGCTAATAGTTATATCATTGCAAAATTAGTTTTATATTTGATTAAATGAGAAAAAAATTGCATTCAATCAATAAAAAGTAGTACAAAGTTTATACATAGAGTCGAACAATATTTAATAAATATGTGAATAACATAATTTTCTATGGTTAATATAAAAAGTTTAAAAACTACTTTATTTATTACAGGCTATATCTCTTTTACAATTTACAGAAAAAAGCGTTATTATGTGGTAAAATGTTATCATACATATGTACGAAATCAATCATCTGCAGATGGAATACACAGGTACAGTATAAAAACCTAAATGTTTTAAAATAATTATAAATAAAGGTAAATTAGTAAATACGCATGTAGGTTATTATTATTATTTTTTGTTGGGAAATTATTTTGGGAAAAAAATGTTTGGGATATTTTTATGGGATTTTTTTTTGGGATATTTAAAAAAAAAATTTTTTTTAGGATATTATTTTGGGAAAATTAATTATTTGTTATAGTAAATGATACATAAAATTTTATTGTTGTAAAATACTAAAAGTAGTAACATTTTTAAATACTTTATTTTCCACGACATCAATTAAGACTTTACTTGCCATAATTGTACTTCAAACTGTATATGAATTAGAAATTCGGTTTTAAGAACACGTTTTTTTCTTTAAGAACACTTCATTTACCGTACTCATATGCCCTGCAAATTGATTATGCCATTTTCTATAAGTTTTTTCTTTAATCTTTTAATGGAAAACAAGAAGTGATGAAAAATTATTTGAAATTTAAAAAGCAGAAATATTATACTCAAAATGACAGAAACGCCTTCATAATAAGGAACATTTTAGTAATCACCAAATTGCTTCCTATTTTGAAACTAAATGATACGTTTTTGTGAACAACCAATTTATTAAAAAAATTTAAAACAAATTCAATTTCGACACAAATACAATAATTTTTAATACTGTGTTATGGCCGTCATAAAAGCTTTTACATTTATATATTGTTGAATTTTAACTATTTTGTGCTATTTTTGAACAATGTAATGATAAATTTGTTGATACTATCAAAATTATAGTACATTAGTTAAATAATTACCTTAATTATGATTAATAAATCACATGCTTTTATATGGGCAATTTATTTAACATTTCGGAGCTTATGAAAACTAAAAACAATATGTAAATAGAATATTTTATAATGCGATTACATCGAGTACTTGAAAGTACTTACACATATTTTTAAGACTCTATGATTTCAGTATAAATAGAATTAAAAAGATTAAATACTTGTCATATAGGAACTTTGCTTGATTGGAACATATGTATATTTTAGATTTAAAAAACGAACAATAGTTCAAAATTGAAAAACTACATACATATTTTTTATTAAATATCAATTGATTATTTCCTTTTTAAAAATATACTTTATTGATTGACTGTTATAATAATTTTTTTAATCTGAAAACATTACGTGTTTTTTATTTACTTTTGTATATAAACAACTGGTACAAAGAGTTGTATAATCATCAAATAATGCAAATAATGCAAATAATGCAAATAATGCAAATAACGCAAACATTGCAGAACTGCAAACGTAAAATAATCGAATCTAATTTTTCTTTATCATTGATGTACAATTAATCCATATCTACACTTAATCTGTTCCTAAATGATAACTATATTTTTATTCCTTCACGAGATTATACACTTTTCCATTATATTTTCAAATGCTGAATCTTAATATTTAATTTAATTTAAGGTGGTTGATGCAAAACAAAATCAACTTATTACAACGTATACAAAATTTATTAAATTTTTTTTAATATGTTTAATCATGATATATATATATATGTTTCATATATACAAAGTGTAAATATTTTTAATTGAAAAACGATTTATCATTAGAAAAATTTTTTTTCAAAAGAAATAGGAAATTAATTTTAATGAACTGTAGAATTTGTCAATAGATCTGTTTCCCAACACAAAAAATACACTAATGGTTAATTTTATTTTAGAAAATGTTTAATATTATATAAAATATAAAAAAAGAGGTTAAATCGATTCATTTACATAATTGCTTTAATTTCAGTTATCAAATCTATTTTTTTATCGTCTTCACAGCAACTATAAAAAAGTAAAAAGTGTTTGAAATAAAATATACCTGTCTACAGTAAGTAATTGAAAATGCGTCATACATGTTATCAACAACTTTTTAATATTAAAACGAAGAAGGCCTAAAGCAATGGAATACTCTTGTGTTTCCTACAGTAATACATTGTTAGAGTATTAGAACAACATGATTAATCAATAATAATAAAAACATATTAAAATCGAACATTTCATTGGTTAAAATATAATATATACTGCATGTATATTAATATTATAAAATGAAATATTATTAAAATGATTAATTAATAAAATAGAATATGACTAATAGTTTTTGATGTAGTTTTATATTATTTAATATTAATCCAACAGTTTAAAAACAATATCTGTAATCTGTATTATATTAAATTGCTTTCTAAAATGTTCATTGCATTGTACATATATTTAATTACTGATGTAAACAGTGTTATATATTATACATCTAATCTTTTTGTCTATATGAACCACATTTAAAAAATATATTTTCGATGACATTTTTTTTCGATGCTCAATTTACTGATCATGTAATTTATCTATAATAAAAGTTCCTAACGCCTAGTCAAATATACTCATACAGAATGGAGAACACATTTGGAATATATTTTATTATTTATTATTTATAAGACGCACCTAATGGCCACGCCATAAATAATTTTTTTTAATATATATAAATTAATTATTCTTTATCTGGAATTATTTATTATTTTTTGTTAATATAAGAAGAATAACAATAATTAATAATAATAATAGAAATTTTATTTATAACAATAATGATACCTTTTAATAATATATCAATTTTTTAAAATTATTCCAGCCTTCTAATATATTTTTCAAAAGTTTTTATAAATATTTGAACTTTTTTTTATATCTCATGACTAATATATCATATTTATAATTTAAATAAACAACTTTAAAATGAAATTAAAAAAACTTGATGTATAATAAAGTTTGACTGTTGTCAAAGACATTTTTATTAAGAAATTTTATATTTTTTCTATTAAAAAACTATATATAAAAATGGTGTACAATATATAGTTTAATAAAGTTGCTATCATAATTTGACATATTATTTAAAATTATTTTAATATATTGTATTATACATTTGCTAACCTTTAAAGTTGTTGCCAAAGATGCTTGCTGCATCATAAGGGAATTTTATGTTTAATCTTGTTTTAAATATTTAAGGGAATTATATAAAAAATGGATGATTTTCTTCTCTGAAATAGCCTATCTTTAACTATGGCATCGGGATCATAGGTATTCTGTTCGTCGTCTAAACGAGAAAGCAGCGAAGTCGCATATTATGTATAGTAGCTAACTGAGACGGTTGTACAATATGTCAAAACAAGATGGAGTGTATATATGTAGAGCTCATTAATATATAACATCCGAATTGTCTATTTTAATTGAATTTATGAGGATGCTTTTACGGACTAATATTGTATAATGAAATTTTAGCGAATTTGTTTTGGGTATTCAATTACAAGGTCATTTATAGGTCATTTACAAGGACAAAGGTAATTTAAATATATATCTTAATTTGAATAAATTGCTGTACTTATTTTCTTTATAATTCAATATTGCAATTATTTATTGATATTAAAAAAGAAAGATTTAAAGAATGATAGAGATAAAATATTCCGCTTATAACATAATATATATGTCTGTTTAATATTTGTTTATTTATTATATACATGTTAAAAGTGTGCTATTTATCTGTACATTATATAATATTTTTACCGATAAATTATATCACGTACACATTTATCATGATTACTAGTAAATAAACATAAGAATATAAAAGAGTGTAAAAGGGTATAAAAACATAAGAACATAAACATCAGAAATAAACATAGGTAATCATTTTTATTATAATATATTATATCAATTCTATTTCGGCTTAATAGATTGCTAATGTTTTTAATAATCTGTATGATTTTTATCCTATGACAATCCAATAGAAAAAAAAATAAAAAATTACTCATTATTATCTTTTTTATTTATTTTAATAACTCTTATTATTTTATAATTTAGTTCCATAAATAGTTGATGTTTCCATTGAAGATTCAATTGAGCTTGTGTAAAAAGGAACATTTTAACTATGACAAAAGTTTTCAAAGTAGTCATTTTTTAATAGCTTATAAAAATTAATTAAAAAAGTATAGCTTTATTCTCTTGATTGCTAGAATTTATATTTCATATGGTTCATTTGTTAAGGCTAATATAGATTATTTTTTTGGTTTAACGTGATAAATATTTTAATAAAGTGGAAATTTAACTTCAGAGCAATTTTTTATACAGGTAACGGAACTCTGTGTTAAAACCCTCACAGGTTATCAATGATTCATCTACTGCTTTTGTTAGTCCTGTTTCACAGTTTGATGATCATCACTGTAAATAAATAGTTTTCAAATAGGAATTCTGAAATACAAGGATTTTAGGTAGCGCTGTGATGATGTAGCCGTTTAAAACGTTATTAAATATGTACAAAAATAACTATAAGATGTTAATTAATTGCTAGCTTAAAGAACCAAATGTGTTTCTGTGTAAAAATTGTTACATTCGACTTTTAATTAAAAACATTGTAACAACTTGTGAGCCGTAGAATTTAACATCTTTCATGGAGGTGTAATAATCTGTTTTATAGTAAGCATTTTAAAATGTTTCTATAATATTATTTAAATTGTTGCAAATGTTTTATAAATAATATACACCAACACATTACGAATTCAAACCTGAATTCAGATTTGAAATCTAAGTTAAGTTTTCTAATTGTAGCATACTTATATAAATTTCAAACCTAACATTTTACTGTTTATAAATTATCTTACAGAAAATTGTCTAGTTGCAGAGCACATCGAAGTTGTTAAAATGATCGATACAAACATTGTACTATCAGTTTCATACTTATACAATTATGTACTGCACCATTTCATTATTTTATCAATTAATACGGAAAATGTACTGCTTTCAGAGTGTATCTATTTTTATAAAAATTTAGCTGTTATAAGATAAGCTGAATTTAAATAGTTTGATTAGTAAACAAATGTAAATTATTTAAAATAAAAAAACACCTACATAGCTAGCTAATTTTATTCTGGGATTAATATTAATTAATTAAAAAAAAATTAATTACAATTTTTTTTATTATAAGTCAATAAATAATAAAAATATGAATTTTTTATTTTCAAATATATATTTTAATTAACATAAAAATATGTAAATTTGTGTCAAGTCCATTTGAGGTGGAAATAAACATGACATCAAATGCAAATTTCTTATTCAGTGTTTAAAATTAATTGAAAATAATTACATTATTCTCATTAATTTACACACATTTATTTTCTATAACTATCTAACTGTAAAACAGTATAACAGTATCCAGGGATGAAGGCTGGAGGGGGTTGTTTTCGGATTTTGTTGTTTCCACATTTTCAGAGGTTGTTCTTCTGTCCAATTATGTCCAATTTATCTGAAAATTGCACATATATTATGGTTAATATGACATATATGAACATTTATCAAACATTTTAAAATTTATGATTTGGGAAATAATATGCACTTTTATTTCTAAAATAATTATTTTATAACAACTAATCTTTGTTTAATTTTGAACACCTGAAAAAACTATTTTTATAACGCACTTTTTTAATCAATTTTAAATGTTTTTTTAATTATAATAATATTTCATACATCATACCGGTTAAATTATATCATAAACTTGTATACTTGTTACATATCTTTATTATACAGAACTAATAAACAATAGAAATTTTCAATTACAAATTTTAAATAGTTAGGACAGAAATCATTTTTTAATTTAGTCTAAAATATGTCGTCTCTATTAGTAATTGATGACGTTATCAAATTTTAATCTGTTAAACCACGCTTAACAAAATTACCCTAAAATCTTTCTGAATAAAAATTAAGGATAAATGATTTCGGATATACGCACAAACATATTAAAAAACACTTAAAAATCGTTGTTAGAAAGTTGAAATATATAGTTGAAATATTCACTTGATGACGTCACAAATTCAAAATAACATGATAAAATTTTGGAAAAAATAAGAAAAATCGAAAGAATTTGGTATGCAGATTGTGTTTAAAAATCTAAGCTTAATTGCATAGCTTATTTTTGCATTTTTGAACTTTTGAAACAAAATTAGCTTTATTTTTACATTATAAACTAGGCCTATAATAGTTAATAGATATTTTAACATTTAAATGAATGAATTATATGATATTTATAATATGATATTTATAATATGTATATTTGTATTTGTATCATAATCATCTTTACATTTGAATAATATTTATCTATTCTGATTTATAAAATATTTTGAATAAATAATATGATTTATACTACAAATATATTTCATATAAGTATATCTGGTATTAATAAAAAAGGTCACCCAGGATGAATTCCCATTCCCATTGCAATTGTAACTTCTCTTAATAAAAAATATGTAGAATGGATTGAAATATTAAACTATGGATTAGATGTTTTAGCAATAATGAAGAAATACGATTTTATTTAAGTGACATACCACACCTTATATCCAGTCCAGTTTATGAAATTAATCAACAAGTTTTTAGTTTTTATATCAGTTTTATTGACTGATGTTGTGCCATGTACATATCTACTATAGTGTCTGGCTGAACATTGGGAATCGGTTGAAATATATCAATTTTATTCTAAGATACTGAATAAGTGATATAACATAATTAAAGGTCAACCAACGGCAATATAGAGGATATCGGCGAAACTAGTTTTAGTGGAATAAGTATTGATGTTATGGTTACTTTGCTTCTTTTATGCCATGATTGCAATATTATTATATGATAACTGTTTTAATTTGAAATTTTACGGTTATGAATGCATGCTATAAAAAATTATAACCAATTTTATTCATTTTAGATCACTTTAATGCCATTTCTACTTCTTCTTAACCTCATTCACATTTAATAAAACCAAAGGCCACGTATAGAAACTATCCCTCGAATCGTAGCGAAAAAACTCACTGGAGACTTTCATTATTTTATTTATTTCTAAATCAGGGTATCATCTCGCTATCAGAATGAATAAACAATAAATTGAATTCTAATTTCAGTTTTGGGTTTTTTGAGTAATATATTAATTGTGACAACTGTAGGTTACTAACTAAAGTACTATGGTTCTATGGTTCTATGGTACGTAGGTTGTATGTCTTTGTGAATTGTAAAGGTTTTTCATTCTAAAGGAATATTTATTAGTAATATATGTTGAATTACAAAAGTTGTATAGTGAGTTTCGTTTACATGTGATATATTGAATTAATGCATTATGATTAAAAAACAAGCTTACATATTAGATAAAAAATCATTTATTGAGAACATTAGATTCTTTTGATAAAAAATATATTTGAATCAAAATATTCAAAATTAATACAATCTTTTAATTTTCAAATAAAAGTAATGACACCTTTACACTTTTACAAATAGTATAGTTGATTCAATAAAACACAGTTTAAAAAATAATTTTCATAATACAAATATGCAAAATTTGTTTGTTAAAGTTATTATTACCAATCGCTATTTTCAGCAAATTTTCAATATAAAGAATATTTGTAAAATTAATACTGGAGCTCACCCTTACAAAACCAAATATATTTAGAGATGAATACTGCATTAATATAATTTTCCAGTATACAGAGACTACAATCAATCAAACACGCATATAGCCTATAGTTGGCACGGCCGGCTGTACTCGACGTGTGCAGTTGAATCTATAGCTTATTGATTGATTTGAGATCTCAATCAAAAATCCATTATGCTCAAGTGTAAAAATTTTAGAATGTTGAAGCTTTACTTTACTTACGAAAATGGTGTATTGTTTAATTGCTGGTTTTTTTTCAGGGAAGGAAATTTGTACTTTTCTATATTCTATCGGATAACTTTTTTGTATTATATTTAGATGAACTTTATGTTTTTCTATTTATATTATATTATTAATTTTTTATGGCTATATTAGATTAAAAAGTCACATTCGCAAATCTTAAATTTGAATTAAATGTTGTAATGATTTATGAAATGCTTCAATTATTTTAATAAATACAATTTACATTTTTACAAATTAAGATATCACAATGTATATTATAGTTGTGTAATTAATAAATGATAATTTTAGTTTCGTGTTTTTGAAATTTAGATTAGATCTGTAAATTAAGTAAAAGAATAATTTAGTAGTTTTAATTCTTTTTGAGTAAATAAACGTCAATTATGTTATAATTATATTTAATTTTAATATAAGAACCTTTACATTTGGTATCTTCTTTAAAAATGTATTCTTATTAAAGATATCTTAGATGATTCCTGGATGAAGCACCTTATATGAGGCACCTTACAGATGACCCTTACATTTGTATAAAAAGGTTAAACATTAAATGTGATTGAATATAGAGCAACTAATAATATATCAAATAATATATTTAAAGGAGGACAACCTAATAATGAGTGAGTGTATCTCAGTGGTTTTTGGACAGTTTTGGCCTCAATGGAAATATTTTTAAGAAGGCTTGAAATAGATACTTTAAAATAAAATAATAAAATTTCTAAACACATGTTATAAAATCTCTTCGTACTTTACCTTTAGGTAACTTATTTATGTGTATTATTTTATGATTTCAATTAAGTTATTTTATACCATATGATAATGATGTTTTATATGGTTATTATGTACATTTTATGATTTCAGATTTTATGCCCACGTTTTTCTTTAAATTAAACAATTAGTTATTCCAAATGTAATTACTTAAAAATGATAAAATGTTATGAACAAATAAATCTGTTTTATTTATACGTAAGTCTACTTTATATTTTATTAAATATTTTTAGTAGTAAATAATATAACTCATTAACGTCGAAATTAAACAATAAAATATTAAAATGTAAATGTAATAGTCTATATGCGCAAATTTATATTTTATTGTTAATTTTAATTCTCTGAAATATTGTATGCTATTCACACTAAAATGTAAACTAACTAAAAAAACAAAAAAATAGATTATTCATTAACCCTTCACGTGCCATCATGTGAAATTCTATACGCCACGGACTTTGGTGTTAGGGTGGATGTTCACCCACCATTAAAATATCTTACTTCCCGATGATCAGTTGAGCTTAAATTAGATATACGAAAAATAATATTGATTCCACAAGCAATATGATTTTTTAAAAATTATATTTTTATTTTAAATTTTTTGTTGTTGACGTCATAATAGGATAATTATTAAAACAAGAAACGAAACAGAAAGAATAAATGTATGAACTTTTAATTTAGGAAAAGTCCAAGAAAGAAAAGTCATTTTGCCAAAAATTAGAATTTTATAATGATCTTTAGGAGTTATTACTTAATTGTATGTTTTGAAGTGATCTGATAACTGAATATCTGAATCATTCTGGACCACGTAAAAATATACATATTTTATCACTGATTAATTGTACATTTTAAGTCACTTTGGTGTTGAGGAACGGAATGGAGTGTTGTCATTATTATGAAATGTGTTTAAATATTTGTTTACTCTCTACACAACTCTTTTTTATTGTGCTTTTCCTAAATTATTTCTATGCATAGGTTGAAACAGAATATATATAAAAAATGGTACTAAATATAAAATAAAATAAGCAAGTTACTATAACTAACATGTTTCAAATTAATTCAGCACTAAGACTTTATTTTTCAATTTGCCACGGGATCTCGTCTGGTCCGGACAGGAATATAAAATCTATTTTTGAGATTATCTGATTCTGTTAGATAAATAACTCTAAAGCTTGGTAAAATGTTATATACAATATTGTATGACAAAAAACAACATTTCACATAAATATGATCCCTTTTCAGATTAGAATGATAATTTCACATGTCGTAACTTTTATCGAAATTTTTTTCATTTACATATACATTAGCGATACATTAAAAAAAAAAAAATTTGATTGCAAAAATTTAATTTGATATTTTCATTGACTATTAAACCTATTAAAAATCAATAGCTTTAGTATTTTTTTCAAAAACATAAATCTAGAAAGTGTTTCATGATAGATATCCAAATATCAGTTATATTGTAATACATAAAGGAAAAATTATAATTCTTGAAAAAATTAATTGTACAAATTTTATAGTATGGTAAATTTTGATGACAGGTTATGTGACTTAGCTAGAAGTGCTAAATTAAAAATTGTTTCATGTAAAAATGTTATCAAGAAAAAATAAGTCTATCGACCCAAAATTTAAGTTTTATTGTCTGAGTCATTACTGAACAGTAGGATGATATGTCTGTGAAGCTAAGGCGATGTCCCATCAAAGTCCGTGAATAGTTAATAATAAATAACTAAATAATACTGCGTAACCACTTTCATTCGATTGTTGATAATGATGATGATCATTAAATTGGAAATCAGTCATGCCTGTAAGAAAGGAAATCTCGTAGAATTAGTAAATTGTCTGGAAAAGAATTTGTACACAATTGGATACTTTGACAATAAATTTATGAATTTCGATTCCGGGAGGTTTTTTTCTTGCTAACAAAAATGGATCTAGAAAATTTACAGTTCATGAATTTTTTGTTCACTTCGAGATTTTAATTTATGCTCATTCATGTTCTTGAAGGTTGCAGTATCAAGTAATTGAATTAATTTTGCACGTGTATATAATTATATTTCAGAATTGTATATATAGCGTCATTAAAACTTCCATAAATAACTTACAATTTTGTAATAATAAATAACATAATTGAAGTAACAATTTTTTTATGTAACAACTGTATTAACAAATTTACATTTTCAATTATATTAAATAAACCACATATTTAGATAGCTTGCTTAACTTTGAATGCGAATTTAAAAATGTTGTTGAGAATAATAGTTTTCTGTTGTTACAACATTTATTGTTATTATTTTATAATTTTATAAATATATTTGATCAACAATTATGCCTATTACATAATTATAATATAAAATAAAATGAAAACTTCATTCAATTATTTAAAATATGTATAAATCACCTATTTTTCTATAATTAATAAAAAAAACTAATTTCAACATTGAAAATAACAGATATATGTTCTTTTTTGAAATATTGTCTCTCTATAAAAATTAAAATAATTCCTTGTTTGTATATAAAATGTTACTCTTAAAAAAGCTGTTACAGCATAAATAGGACACAGACACCGACATTTCCCATAAATCAGCATGTATGTCTACTTCCAGTCCATCATATAATATTTTGTAACGTATATAATATAAAACATAAACAATTAATTTTTTTTTAAAAAGACCTTTTTCTTAAAACTTTTTGAAAAATTTCGGATAAATACAAATAAATTATAATAACACTTATTATTTACTACATTTTACAAAATTGCTACTTAATAGAACAGATTAGCACACCATATTACATAGTAGCACATAAAATAAATTAGTTTGAAGCATTAACATATAATGACATCAATATCTGCTCCAAATATGTACAAGTCTCTATAGCATTGTAAAAGTTGACACACATCATGCCGTGTACTTAAATCCATTTAACATAGAATAATATTTCGCAATTTTCTTCTATTTTGTCATTACACCCCAGTAACTGAAGAAGTGTGCCATTTGGTGTGGCTAATCTTTATATCCAATTATGCTGCAAACTACAACTTTCAATTGATAAATAATGTCCCTTAACGGTTTAAAACCAGTACAGGTTTAGCTTGTACATTGTAGATGGATTTACAACATTTACCTGTTTCATGACACAATCAAAGCATGCAGTTCTTGACTTTCAATTTTATTTTGCCATTAAATATTGTTCTTTGAAGATAGACATTTTGGAAATTTATCGCATATATGGTGATAATTTAACGTTCTCAGTGAACTGTGCACTTTTAGTCTAACCATATTAGAACGCGTTTACCAAGTAGGACCCGCAGAAAAGTTAGGACTGTTGTGCTGTGTTTATTCCATGTAAATTTCTATGTTCATTTCTAAATCAATAATTTATTTTTTGTAAACCTACTGGCTAGACTGGCTATTAATTGTATAGTATATTATGCCACAAGAATTTATTCCTCTTTGCGATATATACATATTGAAGATATATAGAATATAACATAATTTTTTTACTCTTAATAAATAACCCGTAACTTAACATAACAATTTCTTAAACTTTACTAAAAATGTGTGTTTATTTTGTTCCTTGAAACAAACGTGCTAAAATAAGTTTGCTTATTTAAAGATTTTAAAAATAAAATTTAAAGTTACTAAAGCATTTAATATTTCTTGAATATGTTTAAACAACTGTTTGAATAATTGCGAAACGTCAGGCATTTTACAAGTCAAATAGTTTCCTTTGAATTACTTTGGTATGAACATTGAAATATATAACGGACATTTATTTTAGTTTTAAAACAAGTTGAAATATCTTCTTTTAGAAAACTCTTCAAACCTAAAAAACTGACTAAAATCCATAAATTGAATCTAAAAGCTGTCAAAAACGAATCACTTGAAAACTCCCTATTGTACGTGTTCCTTTGGTTAAATGGAACTAAGATTTATATTAAAGAATTGTGGAGGGACCCTCGTTATACGAGCTCAAATTTAAAAGCAAAATTAATTTTTGATGAAGTGCTTTTCTTAAAATCCTCCATGTGTGTTTATTATTAAGCAATTTTATGTAACATTTTTGAAAGAGAAATAAACAGAGAAGACTTAAATGGTGCTAATAATAAATCAGAACAAAATCCCGAGTTAATGAGGGTAGTTAAATAATCCTTTGTATATTTAAAAAAGATCACATAATTATTTTATATTGTAGATTTTATTTGTATATGTCTTTAAGGCATTTACATTATATAAACTAAATTAGTTAATTAAATTAAACGGTAAATATAAATATAAATCAAAATGTATCGTTATCTTGTTGCTGTCGTATATATATATATATAATTCTGCTTTTTATAATGTTGCTGGATTTAACTACAATTTGAAATATTTCTGCACGTATAATAGAGCCATTTAGAAAAAATCTAACAAGTTAATTAATATATCAAGTTTCAAGATAAAACATGTATCTTCTTATTATATAATAAAATTGAAGTCTTGTTCTTATGAATGTTCTTAATTAGATACTTGATTAATGATATTATTAATACTACCGATATTGTATTTTGTACGATTGATTTTTTCTATTATCTTTTTTTGGTCATTCTTGATACAGACAATTTTGCTTAGATCAATATTGTGGTGTATAGAGATAAATAGTATTAAAAAATATTAATTAAGGTTATATTTTTAAATTTTACACACGCTAATGTTTACAGAGTTAGTGAAATCAAGGTTTAAAAAAATTGTTTAGCTAGTTTAATCGATAAAGCCCAAAGCGAAACGTCGTGTATAGCGTATAATTACATACACATTAAAGCGTTTTCACGAACTTTATTTTTGTTTATATATAATTAAAAAATGGTATCTAGCCAAAACCCTTAAACAAATTTCATTGTCATAATAAAGCATAGGTGTAATAAAGGATCTACTACAATTTGTGGTTAAAGTTGTCAGTTGGAAGTCATCGTTTCTGGGACGGAGGCAGTGGTTGTGTTGGACTCTGTTTGGAAGGTATTGATACAGTAATTAGTTAGAGATTTGAGTAATGCGTCGGCCTGCTTTTTAAACTAGATTCGCTGGGTTGAGTTCTCTGCCACAGGAAACTATATATGTATGTCTGGTTACTGTTGATTAAGGCGACGACTGTAACTCAATCTTCATTGCTAGTGAGGTACCTTTTAATGACAGCACCGTAGATGTGTATATAATATAGAGGGGACATTTCATGTTTCATCCTAACTGTTTTTAGAATGCACAGGTAGCTTATGATATACTTCGATAGTATGATATAGTGTCTATGTGGGATTTGCCTTTCAGTTTGTTAGTTAACAGAAAGCTTATTGCTTGACACGAGTAATTCCGTTTATTTGGTTTGATTATACCGTCAAAGTGCATTCGCCCCCTCGTTTAATTTTAACTTGTTAAATGTTCATTATTTTTTTATGTTTATACAATATTGTTATGTTGTATGATGAAGAGTCTGGGGTCCACATACTTAATCATCCTGTTTTTTTAATCGTTATATTTTCATTTCTACATAGTTTTTACATTGTCGGTTTTAAAAATAGTTGTTTGAATGTAAATCATTTACCGCTAAAATAGTAAAGAGATTCTTCTTTGATATTAATTATATTTCATTAAAAAAATTCCTATAGAATGTTTTTCTTTTTAGAAGTGCTGTAGCATTGTTTATACAGGGTTTCATTTCTTTGCTTGCTTGCTTCCTTCAATTTGTTATGAAGGAGTGCAAGTAGAAATGTTCCGTTAATTTTCTTGAGAAATGTCATAATATAAAACTTAATCATATTGAGCAGTTTATTATATTGCTAGCTCTATATGTAGGTCCATTGCAAAAATCACTAAATATACTTTAATGAAATTTGTTTTAGATTTGCAATTAAATAAGTATCATTTTGTTCACTTATAAGTTTGAAATGGTTAAGGACATATCTAAACGGCTCAGTTAATGTAAACTTGAACAAAATTTAACAGTAAACTTTCTATTATAATGTATGATAAGATTAACGTTAAAAGTTGAATTATTAAATTTTTTCTCTAGTCTAAACTAATTATTAAATATAAATATTAGTAAAACTCAAAATAGCGACTTAAATTTTATCTTTAGACAATTTCATTATATAGTTAAAGTAAAATATAAAACAAAAAATAGATTGATTAAATTTTTATGCCACTTTCGTTACTTTTGTTGCCAAATAGTGATACAATTACGAAGTCCACCGTAATTGGATGTCTACTTTCTGATAATAAAAGCAACACAATCTATTTAAATAATTTTTATAGTATGCTTGCTTTAAAATATATTATGTATAAAATAAAATTGGCAAAACGTTCCAAAATAACTCTTTAATATATTTCTCACAAGCGATTTCTTAAATCCTATCGCAAATTTTATTAAATATTGTCCAGATAAATGTTTATGTAGATGCTTCTCATAATTTCGGGAATGAAACGGAGATAAAAGAAGTGTAGATTGTTAGATAGAAATAATAATTATTCCTTGATTTTTATTTCCTTTAGAAACCTTTACTATTCCTTTAGTAATTCACCCTTATAGCAAATCTATAAAAAATGTAACTGACAAAACAAAAAATAATTACACTTATTACAATATAATTGAACCATCTTAATTAATACATGCTGATTTTGTAATTAAATATATTGTATGTTTATTGGTACACAGACATTATTTTTTATGAGATTACTGATTTAAACGATAACATGACTATATCTGTTCCGATTAACTAGCCACTACATCATTTGATTCTATTACTAGTTCTTGTTACCTAACTTCCCTGTGTGGTATTTCATTCAATACATATATATGCTTACTTCATACTATGTAACATATTTAAAATAAATAAAATATAACATTTCGATCAACATTTAGGAAATAATAAAATTTGCGAGTTTTAACTTTTAAATGGCCTCTGAACAAATTTGTGGGATATGATCAAACGATTACTATATGGGACTGTAATTATTCAGTAAGTGATTTGTTTTTTTCTAATAAAACAAGTAAAATAATTAATTTTTAATCATTTTGTTTACCATTTTCAAGTTTATTACAAAAATGAATACATTAAACATTAATAGTCAACAATTTTGCGATATTAATTGAATTAGTGATGTAGTCGTTCGAATTATGACGAATAAAACTGCTTGTTATAATTAATAATAAAGCTTATACATATAATAAATTAATTAAAAATAGGATATTGGTGATAATCAATGGTGTTTATCAATTAATTTTATTATATTTTTTCGAAACAAATAATTTTATCTTTGAACATCTACGACGTCAAAAAATGGAACGAAAGTAAAAGTAAGGAATTAAATACTTATGTATATTTCTCTATGAAATAAAAGTACCAACTTCATCGCTTAAATATTTTAAAAGTTATTGCAATAAAATGCCATGTTAATTCTTGTAGTCTAGTGACAAAACTGAACATGACATGTCAGAGATTTCCAAGCTGAACTGAACTGTTACGGCTAGAGAAACAGTCGGGTAGCATTGCTGCACTATTTTATCTCGTCACAACATCCATTCGATTACTGCCACTTTGGTCCAGTTTTAGTGCTGGAGTATTCTGTCATAGTATCACAAAATCTACTTCTGTAGACTAATTCATTGGGTCAGATCAAGAAGCATAGAGATTATTGTGATATTTATATGTGGTTACCTTACATTTTAAATAACCATTAATAATTTGCCTAATACAACAGAATATTTCTAACATTACAAAGCACATAGTTCTATAAATACAATTTAATAAATAAAACTAGCTTTTAACATAACATAATATTAGTAAAGAGTTTTCAGTATATTGAAGTACAGCATTTTGTGAATAATAAAAATAGTTAGAAATGTCCGTATGCACAATTTGAACGATGTTGAAATCTTAAATTGGGAAATACATATTTGTGGATACATGACGTCATATGTTACATGTTTTGGAAGAAAATACATTCAAGTAGTTATATTGTTCCAGGCGATTGTATACTATTTTGAGATGCAGTTCTAATTTAAAACTTGTGTGATTTTGTAGGTTTTTATACAATAAACATGTGCTTATGTATTCTATTCCAAAATATTTAAGTGTCAACATTACTTTACTTCTATAGTTGTAGGTAGTTACTGTTAGGAATATGTTATTGCAATTAATATTTTCATGTGTTCTAAATTTGGTTATTATATATTATCATATTTTTTATCCAAGAAATACATTATTTTATGTATTGATTGTGATACTCTAAATTTGGTTTTCTCCTGTATTTTAAGGAGTCCATTATTTTTATGCTCGTAGAAAATACGTTATATTTAAAAAATATATAATTATTTTATTCTGTGTGATTTGTAGTTGGTTTAACCATGTTTGGATATTTTTTGAGCATTTTTTAATTTGAAAAGTATATCTTATATAAATTTGTATATGTAGATCAATTTTTATTTAAAAATTATATCTATATGATAGAATAGAATAGTGGAATTATTAATAGGCCTATAGTCTAAATAAAAATCTAACAATACAATGTTTTAAAAATCTTGTGTGAAATTTTATCTTAGAAATAATAATAGTGTTTAAAATCAATAAGGTTTTATAAAAAGCGAAAAATATACCTTTAAATAAATTGACATATAAAAATATGTTATTAACTGTAGGACCTACATTAAACCTGCTAGGTCTGCAATATGGTTTGTATCAAGCGCGTCAATAATTTCTTAGAGTTAGCGCAAAAATATATCCATGTTACTATGTATACTATTACGATTTTATAAAATATATAATGTATACAACGATTTTTTTAATTACAAAAAACTAACAAAAGAAATCATCGGTTGTAGAATAACTGTGCCAGTATTATTATTCTATTATTTCTGTAGTTCTGTCTTAGAAGTATATTCGAAACTATTGATAGCATTTGTAAAAAAAATATTGATGGCAATTTTTCTATTTATAAGACTGTCAAATTATTTTTAAATGTCCTAAAATAAATCCAAAACTAAGCATTTTCTACTAAATATATAATTCTTCTACAAATATTTATAGCATTTAAAGTTAATTAAATATATGCATAATGGACACAATTAGGCACATGTATGCGTATGTCGTCCATATCAACAATGTCTTCCATAGCAACCATGTCGTCCATATCAAGCATGTGGTCCACATCATCCATGTCGTCCATATAAACCATGTCGTCCATAGAAACCATGTCGTCCATATAGAAACCATGTCGTCCATAGTGACCATGTCGTCCATATCAACCATGTGGTCCACATCATCCATGTCGTCCATATAAATCATGTCGTCCATAGCAACAATGCCGTCCATAGAAACCATGTCGTCCATAGAAACTATGTCGTTCATATCAACCATGTCGTCCATAGCAATCATGTCGTCTATATCAACAATGTTCGCATAATTCACCAGCAATGAGGTTCAGACGAAACTATTCTAGAAATGGACAAAATATCTTGAACATTTACCACCAACTTCAAAGTCAATGAAACAGCATATTGCACGAGGCCATTGCTAGGCACAGATCTGGTTGGCGACAAAGCATAGAAATTCTACAGCTAAATCCACCAAATGGCTGTTTGGTTTATAGAAGAAAACCATTTATTCCCAGTTTGATCCATCAAAGTATAAATTTTTAAACATGCATGACAATTATTGCATAGAATTGAAAAGAGAACATGTTTCATGTAAGTCATATAAGGTGCACCACTGTGTTTCTGCAATAGAGAAGTGTATAAAAATAGCAAACTTAATTGTGAAATTATCCATAATTAGGATATTCAGAGCGATTTTACTGGAGTTTGTAACTGTAATATTATTTAAAGATATTTGATATATTTTGATATTATTTAATTCGTGACTTTGTATCTGTAATCTCTCTGTTTGACATCGCTCACTTTGACACTCGTATGCTTGCGCATTACGCAACTTGGCTATTCAACCGTTATACCGGCGAAATAGTCAAATAGAATTGTTTTCCAGAAATTCCTAAGGCCTGTTTTGTTATTATTTATTATTATGTATTAGTAATATTCATTAAAAAATATTTTTTTAAACCCCAATATTAATATTATTAATAAAGAAAAACGAATAACTGGACAAAATGCCGGTTGAATAGTCTATTTAACTACATATTTTGCCGATACCGGTTGAATATCCACTTAGTTTACCGCATGTAGCATTGAATATAGAGCACATTATTAATCGTTTCAAACTTTATCGAGTTAGCTATCGTTTACAATTTATACTAAACAATATTTATTGTAAAAATTATATTAATTTATTTTTATTTGACAGTATATTCATCAATATATATATATATTTTAAATTAATCTTAATTTGTTATAATTTTATTTCACAAAAAATTCCATTAATTAGTATTTAGTATTTATTCTCTTTTGGAATATAGCTTAACCAGATATGATCTAATCAATGTATAACTATTAACTTACTATACTAATATAACTATTTGGAAACTTATAAACACTATATAGCTGTTCAATAAATTATCGCTCAGATATTGAATCAAACATTAATATAATCGTTGTATTTCAGTAAATATTGTTACTTGTAAAAATTATAAAATATGTATTCAATAAATACTTAATAATTCAGTAATATACTTCAAAACGCTTATCTTTATGATGCACCTCAGTCACCTGATGCATGAAAAGGTCGACAATTGTACTTAATGACGCTATCACCCCCCATCCCTCCTATTTCCCTAATAATGTAGCCGTTTTAAACAAGGTCAGTTTTTTTCTCGATATATTAAAGGTAGTAGTCGATTATTCAAGTACATTAATTGATTTTTTTAATACAATGCATTCAATCAAGGTGATTTCAATAGGGGTTCGATTCTCCTACTTACAAATAGATCAGAGGTACTCTATATAAATGGTAGTAATCAATCACTTAAGTACATTTACTGATTTTTTCCAACACAATGTTCTTCAACCAAGCATTTATTGATTATGCTGATTTCAATGTGGATTCCGACTAAGACAAAGTTATGAAGCTCAATTTTTCTGATTAGAAATTAATATTAAGTATTCTATAATTGTAGCAATTCATAATTCAAGTAAATTTATTAATTGTATTCAATTTGATGCATTGTAGGCGTACAATGTCCGATCAGGGTGAATTTAATGGAGATTCAAGTAGGAAGAGGTGATCAGAGAAAATGTATTAATAATGCTTCCAATTCACCACGAACGGAGTATTCGTGCACTCTCATCTCATTAAATTTAATTTAAAATCTACATTATTAGAGCAGTTCATTATTTCAAACATTAAGGCCGCAAATCTAATCCGCAAAAGTGGGTGAAAATATGCGTTTTTGTCTAATATATCTTCATTGATAGCGGTACTATTGGAAAAAATTCACTGCGTTATAAGTAATAAATATCACAAATCTAATGGAGATGAAGAAAACTTAAAATTAATCCAAAATAGGAAGATATTTCGGATAATTGTTTTGTGGTTAAGCCTATATAATGAACGTATGTGTAATCGCGCGCTCTTAGTAATATACTCTATATTTTACTAAATTCTTCAAAATTTATTTGAAGCATGCGTGATTTTATTTAATAATTTCATCGCAAGATGAAACTAGACAATATAATACATAAAAACTGTTTAACGAAATTTTAAAAATCAAGAATTACATTTACATAGTATTATAATGAAAAATACTTATTTGCAGACATACAATATTGAATATTAATAAAATAAAATATATCTACTACAGTGACAAAGTATCAAAATAGCATTATATAGAGAACGAAAACTGTTATGTAAATATGGGTAACTAAAGGCCAAAGTTTTGTGTTGATAATTGAAATCTAACAATTCGCAAAATATTCGCATATTTACTTAAAAATATGAAAGCAGTTGTTTGATTGTAAACAAATCAATATCGCTTTCCCTTTTTTTGTAGATATAACAGACGTATTTATATGTACATATAGAATAAGAGATCAAGCTGTAATGTGAAATATCAACAAATGAATATTAATTATAATATAGTTAAATATTAAATATCAGAATAATCGTTTATAATTCCGAAACGAACATACTAATTTAGCGATATAATATCTATCTATTTAAACATTTGATGTTTTAAATATAATAATACAGACGTAGAAAAAAATCTCCTTTTAATCATAATAGATTTAATATAAAGTTATATCTTAGAAGTTGTTACAATAGCATGGTCGGAGTTTATAATAGTTTATATAGTTTATAATTGTAATTATGCTTAGATATTTTCATAAATATACTTAACTACACATTTAATATATTACATATAATAAGATAAATACCAACTTTGTAGAATATTTATTAAAAATGTCATAATTAAGAATTATATAAATATATTGGTACAGTTATGGTACAATGTAATTTTACATGATACTCCCTTAGCCTATTCTAAAAACAATTATATTCTATAATTCAAACTACGTTATTTATATTATTGTAATAAACGTGATTGGTATTATAAAATACTTCCATAAACAAGATTTTCTTAAATAAAAAAATAAAATTTCAATTACTAAATTATATATTAAAATAATTCGTTTTTTATACCGGATTGCGTGATGGTAACCAGATATCATACATTTTGCAATCAAGAAATAAGAGCATCATAATATTGTCATCATCATAATATCTAACTAAACACGTTTCTCAATATATTTTGATTATTTTTCGCGTGTTTTCTATGTTCTGATTCAAGAGTCGTATTTTTAACGACGAGCTTTTTTGTAATATGTACAAAAAACTGAAATATCTAAAAAACGCAATAAGAAAAAATACACTTGATGGGAAAGCTAACGCGCGCATCAATACAATGAAACATATTGAGCTCTCTTGCAATTAAGAGGGACTTTTTTTATGAGTATATTATACAGAATAAGTGTAGCTTAAGGTACGAAATCAAATCAATATTGTAGACAGCCGAGTTGTATTAATATTGTATTTTTGTAAGAGTAGTTAATAGGTGGATTTAGTTATACATATACATATACAGTATACTGTATATATAAATATATGTAGTTCAGATAGTGGATGAATTTTGTTATTAATAGTAATTTATCCATCTTCTAAAATTTGCCTATGGTGTAAGTTGTGGACCGGTAGCATAGTTCGCTATATTAGTGCATCAGAAAAATAATATACTTGCTGTATTTTGTTCCTTGTGGCTGTTTTACTCAAGTATATTTATCAGATTATCAAAATCCGACGATTGATTATTGCATTATTAATTTTTTAACGATTGGCCTAATCAAAAACAAAAGTTATGCTGATGGTTTTAGAAACCATCAAGATAAAACTTTCATTATTATTAGTGTACGTACTTTATTTTCAGTTATTTGCTTCATAAATATATTTATTAAGATTCTAAAGTGGCCGCCGCTATTCCTCTATACACTAATTATCTATTTCTTAAGAATAATATCTAGAAGGATAAAAACACGCAAGGGAACAAATTTATCTACTTACTTGAGTTTTCTATGTTAGATGTGTCAGTTATTGTTAATAAAATAAAATTATAGTATTGTATAATTTATCATAATTAGGAAAAATTGGGTATCATTTTGAAAGGGATTGTGTTGGTTTTAATTATATCGGCTATTTTTTTTGTCTCCAAAAGTTTATAATAAAATGTTGGTATAATTAAAAAAGAATTATTACAAAATAAATTGATAACATTGAAATGGGCTAGTTATTAAACAATTAAAAAAGTGTAATTAATAAACACGTTCTTAATATAGTTTTACTTCGACGTGATTATTTATAGCATGAAACACGACATATTTAAATAATAAATAAATTTAGCCTATTGCATAATATATATTGTTTGCTGTATACGTCAGAAATGTACCGAAATTTATTTCAAGCCTATATATAATTTGTATAAAAAACTAACAGTTCTGCTTGGATATATTACTTGTTATTTACTTACTGTTCGATTTATAGTTTTCAATTGAAACCATGCATATAAATATATATTGATTTCATTTTTCCACGAGGATAGTGAAACTTTTAGTTTAGACCGCACCCAGCAAGTGTTATTTTTGCATACTGTTATTCACTTTTTAGTTATACTTAATAATGATGAGTTGAATTTATGGAAAAAATATTTGATCAATAGTTTTAATGAGTGTCATCGAAAAGCGGTACTTCTAACTTTTTTACTTGCCGTTGTTTGCTTGTGTAAATTTATTACACAGAGACAACCATATACCTTGTGAGAAAACCTATATATGTTTAAAATTATTTATTTAAGGTGAACATATATTTTTAATTTGTTGACTGCAAATGAAGCCAATATATATTGTATATATAAAGTATGAAGACATAACATTTTAAAGACGTATAAATTCTAAACATATGATAAAATATGGAAAAGTCACATCATAACGTAGTTCTCTATAAAATAAAAGCATTTCGAAATATATTTACAATAAAAAAAAATTGTGGATGTTCATTTTATACATAGAAAAATTATTAATAAAATATGTATACAATCTATCAAATATAATATTGTATATTTTTTAGAACAAATTTTCAGAAATAAGATGCTTTAATAAACAATATGACTAAAATATAGCTTTTGATAAACAATATGACTAACATATAGCTTTTGATAAACAATTATATGACTATAAACATATAGCTTTTAATAAACAATATGACTAAAATATAGCTTTTAATAAACAATATGACTAAAATATAGCTTTTAATAAACAATATGACTAAAATATAGCTTTTAATAAA
>JAUZND010032337.1:0-22660 GCA_034780555.1 Coelogynopora nodosa
GGGTAGGTGGGGGGGGGTAGGGGGGGTATGGTCAAAGGTGCAGCACTAAGGTCAAAGGTCAAACTGTGCCCGATATCTCCCTTCCATACTACTGATACGTTATCATGAAATATTTCCAATTTTATGTCAGATGATAGAGATCTATTTAACATAACAAACTAATTTTTCCTCAAGGGCACAATATTTATTTTTTAGTTTTTAAGGTTCGAGTTAACACATATAAATATTATTATAACATTATTCGCGATATTGCGTTTTTTCAACTTCTCAAAAATATTTAGAATAACGTATCAGGTTTTACTTTAAGCAGTTTACAGTTTTATTTAACATATACGAGGGGGGTTCAATAAGTTCGCGCACTTGATATCAAAAAAAGATGCTATCCATAGAATCAATACATTATTTTAAACTACATAAACAGCTAAGATATTACTGAAAATTTCAAATTAATATCGCTATGGATAGCTTCAGAATTCCAATTTTAAAAATTGAAGTCAAAATAAGGTAAAATTTGGTCCAAAAATGATTTTGTTGACTAGTTAAAGAGATTTTTAATGGTTTACACATACAATTACAGTTATTTACATATTTTTAATAGTTTACACATAAAATTACAGTTATTTACCTATTTATAACTTCTCGAAATATTTTCCATCCGAGTCAATGAATTTCTGCATCCGTTCAAACCACTTTTTGAAGCAAGTTGTCTAGTATTCGTCCGCAAACTAGTCGAGTCGATGCTGAAAAGCAACCACAGCTTCTTGTGGGTTGTCGAAGGGAATACCTGTTAGTGATAGCTTCACACGCGGGAAGATGAAGAAGTCACAGGGAGCCAAGTCTGGACTGTATGGAGGGTGTGACATCAATTGGAAATTGTTGTCATTCAACCAAAATAAGATTTCTTGAGCTCTGTGTGCTGGGGCATTGTCGTGGTGGAGAACGACTGTAGCTGGGATGTGCTAGGTAGCTGCTGCATTTAAGACACGTGGTAAGCACTCTGTGGTGTACCAGTGTGCAGTAACAATTCGTTGAACGTCGACAGGAACAGTGATGACATGTCCTGTTGAAGGAGAAGCAAATGTGGCCACCATTTGCTTGTTGGCACTTCGTCCACGAACCAGCTTCAAGGGAGGTGGTGTGCCAGATGTCTTCCACTGAGATGATTGTTGTTTGCTCTCCGGGTCATAGCAATAGACCCACGTTTCATCACCAGTAATTATGTTGCCGATAGTTCGACGATTGCCACGTCGATATCTAGTCAACATTGCTCGACACCATTGAACTCTGGCTACCAGCTGCTCATTTGTCAGCAAATGTGGGACCCAGCGTGCGGACACCCTGCGCATGTTCAAACGATTGTGCAGAATTTCCCAAGTACTGCCAATAGAGATTTCAACAATTCCAGCCATCATCTCAATGTTTATGCGTCTATCTTCGTTGACTAATTGGGCTACTGCGTCTTTGTGTACCGCTGTTGCTGCTGATGTTGGTCGTCCAGGACGGTCTTTGTCTCTCAAGGAAGTCGTGTCAAAGCGAAATTCCCGAAACCATCGGCACACCATGGTCTTCGCAGGTGCATCATCTCCAAGGGCAGTGGAGGGCCTCTGTAAACTTTATTATAGACTTAAACCTACTTTGAAGTCATAAAAAATCATAGCACGCAGATGTTCATTTTCCAAATTCATATTTATCTAAAATGTAACTGACTTCAATTTTTAAAATTAGAATTCTATAGCTATCCATAGAGATATTCATTTGAAATTTTTTTAATTTGAATTCTGAAGCTATCCATAGAGATATTGATTTGAAATTTTCAGTAATATCTTAAATGTTTATGTAGTTTAAAATAATGTATTGATTCTATGGATATCATTTTTCTTTGATATCAAGTGCGCGAACTTATTGAACCCCCCTCGTATCAAATTGAAATGAATCTATAATACTAAAAAGTTACATTTATTTAGTATCTCATATCTCCCATTTACAACAAAAAATATTATATAAGCTAAAGATATCATCAAATAAATATTCATACAGTATAGTGATATTTTATAGCTTCTAAAGTAAATTTAATGCAGCTACTCATAATGTCAAATCTACATTACTTCTCAAACTAAAGAATAAAATGATAATTATTAAATATCTCAGCATTAGTTACGTAAAAATATTGCTTTCAAAGTTTTACACTATCAAGTCAAATGTTTGACCGGAAAAAACACAAATGAATTTATCTCTGTCTCTCTCTCTTTCTCTGATAAATAAGACCGTTATCATGACTTCTGTCTGATATGCAAGCCTCATAGTTAGAAATAAATTTTCATTTAGATTTGATTTTCAAATCAAATAAACACATAATCAGGCCAGTACCTAGGGGTGGGGGGGAGGTCGAACGACTCCCCTTGAATTTTGAGGGCACTAAAAAATAGGGATGTGTGTTAATAAGAGAAAAAAAAGTAAAAATATAAAGATAAAGTAAGGGAAGAAAGATATAAACAAAATTCATTTATAACAAAGAAAGGGAGGCATATAGATCCATGTGGAATATATCGATGCAATAAGGGGGCATAGAGATTCATGGAGTAGATCGAGAAGATAAAGGGGCATATAGATCCATGGGGTGTAGATCGAGAAGATAAAGGGGCATACAGATCAACGGGGGATTAGATTGAGATAAGAGGGCATATAGATCCACGAAGGAGTAGACCGAGAAGATAAGGGGGCTTATATTCATAGGGTAGATCGAAATAAGGGGCACATAGATCCATAGGGAGTAGATGGAGATAAGGGGGCTATAGATCAATGGAGGCATAGATCGCTATAAAGGGGATTATAGATCCATGGGGAGTGGATCAAGAAGATAAGGGGGATATAGATCCATAGGGGGCATGCAAAATATAGATGAAAATTTTAACAATATAGGGGTGTAAAAGCATGTTTTCAAATTGCAAACTTCCCTTTCTTATGGGCGGCTTTGAAGTCCGGGGGCTCATACAGATATCGCTTTTCAGAAACCTGCATAGACAGTCGCTCTGAGACTGAGGCATTATTGTCTGAGGCATTATAGAAAATTTCCCAGGACCATATAAACATCTAACCAAAAGTCAACTGAATGCCACTATTTCCAATTGTCACCTCTTTAATGTTATATATACTTAACACTTGACTGATAAAGACTTATTTATAGACGTATTGTATCTTATTTCTAACTAAAACATTATTTTTATCTCAGAAAGAAGAAGCAGATGTAAGAATAATTGCTTTAATTTGACAAAATTTTATAGATGAAAATCTACATGAAAATACCTTATACTCTCCTTACATGAAAATACTCCTACATTGATTGAGTATTTCATAATTCAACACAGAATAAAACAATAAAAACATCAAACAAATAAGTCTATAATTTATATGTATATACTATTATTACGAAAATTTCTATTACTATTTCATTTGTACATTACAATTAAACAATATAAATATGTACACGCAAATTTTATATTGTACATTTTTATAAATATTCATTATTTATGTCATAAATAATAATAAATATATATAAATAAATTGTTATTAAAAACCATAATATGAAAATTATATTATTTCAAATAAAATTCTGTGTTTAACGTAAACATATCAAAGAATTTGAAACTTATTAACGTTAATCAAGATCACGAGGTCAAATGCAATAGTGAACGTTGAACTATCAACAGTGCAAGGTGGTATAAGACCTCATAAACAAACGATCATTGCACAATTAGTGAGAATCACAGGTTTTTATAAGCGCCTTGTTACTGGAACAGATTTTTTCTAATGAGGCAGTTAATTAAATAACAAGAAGTCTCTGTAAACAGCCAGCAGGCATTACAGATAATAATAAAACTAACAACTTCACATCTTACCAGTATTAGACTTTTTTTTAGGAATCTGGGATTTTTGCCCGGTTTGATATTATAGGAAAAGCACAGATAAGTTAGGTTTTTTAGAAATATGTGGGATGACTAGTGCTGTCAATAGATATTTATAAAAAGATAGGCAGTACAACAACAAAAACTCGCAGCTATATTAATGTTAAGTATATATGTATGCTGAATACCTTTAAAAAATCAAGTCATAAATCAAAACATTTACCTTTTTTAAACACTTGAAAAATAAATACAACCTTACATTAATATTTTCCCTAAACATTTTTAACAATTCTTGATTTTTCTGGCTTCGATAAACTATGTTGCCGAGGGCGAATGAAATGACAGTAAGACATTAAATGTAAAACTTATTAACTCAACATAATATAAAAAATTCTAAATCGCAGATACACTTTTTTGGCATCAAAAATCCGAGTTAACTCAAAACTATTGCCAACTGCCATTAGAATGGTACTTATCGGCCAGCACGAAGGTTGGAACAAAGACCTTCACACTCAAGAATAACCAAAACCAAACGACAGGAAGATAACAGGGAAGAAGACAACAACTTACCAATATCATCGGTGGGCAGAGCCCCTATCTCCTCCTCAAAGCGGGTCCTCTCCTCTTTGATTGCCGTTACCTTGGCGCACAGCTGCTTGAGTTCATCCCTCACTTTGAGGTTGCCGCCAGCCCCACCGCTGCCCCCCTTGGGCAAACTCTCGCGGAGCTCCGACTCCGACTTGCTCAGCAAACCCATGCCCCGTTCGTGCACCTGAAATTAGGTGGTTGGTTTTTTTATTATTAATTTTAATACTATAACATTAGAACCGCCACAAAGTTTTTAAAAAATTGGAAAATGTTACATATATGAAAATATCTAAGTTTGTCAGCTTTCATGCAATAAAAAATGCTGATTTAAGGAGGGTTCCAATATAAAATGATTTCGAGTTACTGCCGAAATATTTCACTATATAAAATTAAAATTTCAGAAAAAAAGACTGAAGATTATAATTAATTTAAATAAAATTAATAGCAAAAACAATATACTTAAAGCAATCGCCTATCAAATTCTAAAGTATTGGTCGGTGTATTTGTGGTAAAAGTCATTAGAAAAGTCTCTTGTAATGTTTGAGAATGATACTTAGAACTATTGACATTTACACGACGAAAATCAGATTCTTTTGACTTCCTTTATTATGTAATAATTGAAAGAACTTTTTTAATCGGAATCTAATACAGCATATTAATTTATTGAAAAACTAAATTCAAACGTTTATGGTACCCAGGATATTTATCTCAACTCAAAAAGAAACTAGTCACTTTTTATACATTTACGAGTTCATCTTTTTTTGCTTTGGTCTAAACAAATTATGTAGAAAAATGTAATGGATATTATTGCCGCCATGTTCTTTAAATAATTCGGTTGGTGTCATTACCATGTAAATATCTTGTCAAGAAAAAAGTGTTATCACGGAAGCTGTCTTAGAAATTCAAAATTAAAACATTATAAGAACATTGACTTAAACAAAAAAATCGTTATACCTTGAAAAATTACATTAAATTATTATGTAAAATATTTAAACAGAATAAATAGTATCGCTTATAGAACCTTTTTATTTATGAAATAGTGTTACTGTTTAATGTTTCAAATATTGAACTCCGATTGAATTTATGAACTGCTTGACATGAGATCAGATTATTGATTGGTTTTTCGGTTAAAACAAAAGTGATATCAATATTAACACTGCCTGGCCATCTAGAAGAACAATAGAAGATCTTTAGGTTTGGGCCACAGACAAGCATTACATTGAGAGAATGCTCATCATAAATTGAGCCTCATTGTCAGTTGGTCGAATGACCTTAATGTGAGTGCCATCAATACACCCACACACAGAAGGCATGTTGGAATTGTTTGTTTGTCTAAACTTCTGAGGTAGAGACAGCAACTCAGCAGGGTATTGAGGACAGTTGATTGTAGTTATCAGGGAATATGTTGGTATTGATGGTGTCACTCTGGCTATGCATATAGACACTAATCTATAGCCTTTGAAACTCAATGAGCATCTCCAATAAAACGAAGTGAACCCCCATCGGCAAAAAAATAGGGCAATTAGGGTTTGCTGCCTTGGTGTCAGTGCATACTTTCTCTGTGCATCATGATGATGGCCGATAGTATTAATCAAAAATTAAAAAAATTATCTTCAGTAAGCCTAAAACACTCATGAAAATCGTTATCCCCCATATCTCTCAAAACAATCTAGAGTGTTGGGTACATTATAAGCTCCATTGTGGATAACCAAATCATCAGAATGAGACATCGTGAAAAAAGAAAGTGTGAAAGCCGAGATAGCACAATGCAAAGCACAATACTTAAAAAAGCGAAACCGATGATATCAACATATTATGTTGAATGATAAAATTTTTAACACTTTTATCAGTGATTATTATCAGTATAGTTTGTTTATGAAACACAATATAATATTTTGTAAAAGTATTAGTGATATTTTTTAATGATAATTATCACTAATAATAATTTTTTTATGAAATGCTATACTGATAAGTATTACTGTTTAACTGATAATTAGCAGATACTGATATTTTTATTAAACGGGTCCCAGATGTATTTTAATAACCATATTATTTGTAAACTAGTACAAAAAAGGACTATTTTGTAAATAAATGATCGTTAAAAAAATAAAGTAGACATTCTTTGATATCTTATACATTATTGAGCATAGAATTTATATGAAATATGTACGTTGAATTCTTTTAAATAAGCCTATTCCGACATTCATTGAACTGTAATGATTCAAGTGAGACAGACCAATTGAAGCAGGGACATGCACACAGTAAGTTGAGGCCAACCTGGACAGACTAGTGGAGCAGCAGAAGCAGCAGTACCTGATAACGTTCGCGCACAACCTTGTCCGAGGAGGTGGCCTGGTCGAGAATATGTCGGAACTTGGTAGCCTCATTGCGCCAACTTTCGGTCAGCTTGTTCGACTCCGTGCGGGTCCAGCGCTCCTTGAACTGCTGCCGGAGGTTGGCGTCAGAGGCCATCTCGTCGTCGAGCATGCGCACCGCCTGTGGGAGGAGAGGTTACCGGCAGAGAGGATGATTTAGTGGTGAGATGGCGTGTTGAAATTGTAAATAAATATATTAAAGATATATATAAATATATATTAATTTATAAAATACGTAAATAACTACAATTTTTATTTTTTTTAATCAATTATAACTTTAATATATAATAACTATAAATGGTAATATTGTAAATATCACTTTAAATTAATACTATTATTTATTAAACTGCCACTATATAAGATAAAAATCTTTGATAACTGTAATGGAGGTCACGTAGCAAAACGAACAATAAAACAACGTGATAACCAATCGAGTGTAAATTCAATTAAAATCTATTAAAAAACTATTAGTTACACTAAGTTATTGTACTAAAACATTATAAAATTAAGCAAAGGTAACAGTATACCTTTCTTGGAATAAATTATGTTATATTAATGTTAATTAATATATTTCTTATATTTATGTGAGTGATGAAATGCGTTAAGTAACAACGTCTGCAAATGAAAATTAAATGTTGGGATGTCGACAGTTTTTTTTTATTTAACACCAAAATATAACTACAGCATAAATCAATAAAACAGTACAAGCTGGACAAGTACAAGTACAAAAACAGTACAAAAACAGTACAAGTACTATTTAGTCAAAATAAGATACACCGTGTCATACTCCACGTAAATAAACTAACTATTTGAAACAACCTTTGTTAAATTAAAGTTTTACCTCATCAAGAATTTCTCGGTTCCTGCTGAGAAGATCTGGCAGATTTTGTAGCATATTCCGAATGGAATCGATGCCGCCGGTATCACGGACCTTTCTTGACTTCTCCAGTAGCGACTGCGGTATATCATTGTCTGCGTTATCCTCCAATCCAGCCGGCAAATTTAGAGATGATAGTACACTGAAGTAACACGTTACACATAATAACTATGGAGACATAGTCAGAGCATTATTAGGCACTAACATAATCGTGTAAACACCACATTATAGGTACTTCATTAATAACAAAATATAAGGAAAATAAATAAAAAGTAATGTACCGCAAAAATAGTGAACATAGTAGACAATGTCGTGTGTACACTTTCACTGTACACTTGGCAGTGGAGGTATGTTTGGTATGTCATGGAGTCGACTTATACAATATATCGAAAAGATTGACACATTTGTATGTTTTATTTGTTTAATTTTAATAACATTATATTACATAAAACCAAGTTTTTTTTGAAAAGCACAAATTATTCCCAAAGTACGTACAAAATATCACTTAATCATATTCCAAAAAATTACATAAGTTATTAGTTACCCCCCCCCCCCCCATCCATGTATGCATATAAAAACATGTTCTACCGTTATTCAAAAAATTTTAACTGAATATTTCAATTATACAATTGCAATATAATTAAACTTTTGCAAGATATAAAGAGTTGACAACGACAATATCATTATATTAGTGAATCTAATAAGCTGGTAAAATCTTCATTCGCAGTATTATTATGAAATCGAAAAATAATAAACCACACATTAAAAATTTATAATGAAAAGATCTTTGTCAAAAATTGAGTCACTTTTTACTATTTTGCTTCGCTAACCTAATTCGTGGAAATACTTTGAGTCACAAGATAGGAAATTAACAGGCTATTCATTTTGTAGTAGACTGTAACTTTGTTTGCAAAAATGTCCACAAGAAATTATTCCTGTTTGTCCACTAGGGGGGGGGTGGGGGAACTTTACACTAACATAGTGTTATAGGAATCGTACTGTATATGCATTTTGTACAAGCACTGATGTACCACGTACTATCGTAGTCGTGCATAATAAGTATAAATGAACTTTGTACTCAAATAATCTGTATACTATATACCCGCATTCATACTACTTAGCGATTCGATGGTCTAAACCTTCTACGTAGACTCCGAAATTTGGCACAATTGTGTGTCGTACCACAATATTTGCTAAATATCCTCCATACAACTTTCACGTCTTGACAACTCTATTTAAATACTTCAGCAGTCACCAAATCGTCTTTAAGGTATTGTAAAAAAATAGAATTCATATGAACAAAATCAAATTAAATATATCATTGTATTAAATTTCAAAGATTTTTGGAAGTACTCAAGGAACTTGGGGACGAGTATATTGAAAAATCGTTTATATTGCAAACATTGGTCTAATACTGCGTACAATAACTCGCCGACAGCCAGACCAAGCAGCCCACCTATTCATGAAGTCGGTGGCCTCCCTAAGCCGGGCAATTTCCTGTCCCGCGATTGTCTTCTTTTGATCCTCGAAGGCCTGTAGGTGCTGGTGCACCGCCAGCGGCACTAACTTGTCGAACAGGTCCCGGAAGTCCTTACTCAGAGGGAAGCTGGGCGCCAGCTCCTTGGCCACCACCGCCTTGCCTACCATGCCGAGAGACTTGGTGTCGGGCACGGAGTCGTGGTAGATCATGTTGTTCTCCTTCTCCGCCGTCTCCAGGTCCCGCCGGATACGATCCTGGACGTCGCGGTAGAGGAATTGACTGCCGCCGTTCGTGGCAGCCACCTTCATCAGGTCCATGGCTTTCTGTCGAGGTGATTCACTTCGGTTAATTCTATTCTCATAATCTAATTCAATTAATTTATTTTAAAAGTTTAGTAATTAAACATATATTTCAGTGTTAAATAGTCTTCTGTAGCTGTTCTATATTCTATTGACACAGGTTTGTCAATCAACAAAATAAACATACGAACGCGATTCGCGAGAGGACTAGCCAAACATATAATGAGCAATGACTGTATCTTTATTAAATATATAATTTAACTGCAGCTAAAAATGTAACTGAATAAATCGTAGTTTTTATTTCGTTTATATAGTGAACTATAATTAATGGCGAAATATAATTACCGCCGCCCATAAGGCTTTTTGATGTATCTAAGTTATTATCATACGTTTGCCTTTTTCTATTGTTATAAGATTATACTTTCATTAGCACTAGCAGGCCTCGCATAGTTAAATTTACAGTTAGACGGAAATCTAGGAAGTCAGGAGTTGACTTTGGGGTGAGCCAATGGTATTTTTTAAAAGCAAACTATAAAAGAGAAGACAGTATACATCTAATTGTCCAAGAATATATCAAGCAGCTTATAGCAAGATAACCATCTTGTATACGTTATACACGTATTCACAGAAGATCTTCATAAAAAAGATCATAAAGAATCATTTTGCAAAAAAATCATATGCAAATGTTTGTTTTGTTAATAATCACTTTTCAATGAGCTTCTTAAAAATAAGCACCTAGTGGAAACCCTCCATATATCAAATAATTTATGAGAATAAATATTAATAAATGTAATTTTATCAATATAGGCTATAGGAATAGAAATAGGCTATAGAAATATTATACTCGTATAATAATTGCTATAACTATATAATGATTATAATTATATTACTGCCAATATTATTAAATAATACATATTATTTACATAGGCATAAGATAAACAGAATATATTATTATATCTGAAATATATAGCACACTTAAAGCATACACATGAGCGAACCGTTTCACCGAACCAGTTAGCTGAAATTGTTGCCTACACTCAAAGTGAGCCAGTTCGACAAACACAACAACACAAGGATGCGTTTTGTGGGTAGAGGTTTATAAGTTGCATATAGCTACCTTGAGGCGTGCAATCTGTTCCCCGTAAGACTTGTTGGCAGAACAGGCTTCGCTCTGCTGATACTCAGCCAGTGCGTGAAATGCCGCCTGCTTCCCGGCAATCATGGACAGCCAATCCTTCGGAAAGAGACTCTTAATGGAGTTGAACTGGATAAGTTTTAGGGCGTCGGAGTAAAGATCAGCTGTCTGCATCGCGATCTTAGCGACAATGAGAGGCTTCATCTTATCTGCAAGAGGGATATACAATGGTAGCAGGACTAATTATATTGGTTTACTGTTCCTTGATAATCATATATAATGATGGTTCGCATATTTATTAAACATTCACGTGAGATACTCTAGCATAACAATACTTTTAACAAAATTGCATTATTAGAATATTTACTGAATTTGAAATAATTTTTAAAATGTAGGAAAATATGTATTACCACGATTTAGAATATTTTGTAAATATAAAAAAAATTCTGTAAACCATTTTTTTCTTTTCTAATGTAATTAATTAACATAGGAGTATTTATACTTTAGTAGCACAATAAGAAGGATTAACTGAATTTATTTCACGCATTTTTAAAGGAAATGTGTTACCAATTGACACTATTATTTGCATATAATATCTGTTTTACGTATGTGAAATATAGTCCCTTTCTATTTCCAAATCTAACACCCAAAAATTACATATTATACATAATCAACTATCCAGATAGCCACTGGCTGCACTCTTGTCGCCAATATGTGACCGCCTACTCCATGAGACAAACATCCTTCACATTAACACACACTACACCCTCCTATCCAATGAATCATTCATTTCTTACTCATTACCTAGAAACACACCCTGATATCCATCCACATAAACATGTTTTACACACAGCAATCCATTTCCCAAGACGAATTCAATTCTTCAGAAATCATACTGCCTAAACCCCACTGTACAACTCTTACATCCGCCATAACAACCCCATTTAACATCTCACAATGCCAAATACAAATTTCAACTGCTTTATCCATCATGCAAAAAAGAGCAGACCCGCTGACATCTAGACTAACCCCTCTAGAGGTCAGTAGTTTCATATCAGGTTCTGGGGGAACGGTCTTTCCACATTGATATATTACTGCATACGACAGAACCTAAAAAATGTATGAAAAGCCTAAACTGAGTCTACAGACCTTTTGAAGCTTTTTGGTAAATACAATCTTGTCCTTGTGCTAACATGAGGGCTGCAAGTGCCCCAAGAGTGTCTGAGTTCATGTCAAGAGTTGGTTCCCGTTGAATCACTGACGTTACCATTGATTTAAGGTAGGCAAACATGCCGCTCGATTGCTAAAAGCACAAATATATATATTTACTTCAATAACTTTATACATCAATAAGTATATGGAGGTGATGATAGTGAATTGAGTTTTCTACCCCTTTCTATTTAATTTCTACTTTTAATTACATTAAGGAGCATCGCTGGCTCTTTGTACCTCCTCCACAAAAGATAAGCCTACGAAGCAGCCCGTTATTTTATATAATGCACTAAAAATATACATACACATATTAATAGGAAAAAAATTATTTTACCACTTAAATATTTTTGGAATGTTACAATTTTTTGTAAATCTGGAAACTATCTTAAAGTTAATTAAGATAAAACAATCGGAAATTCAAAATTTCTATTATTTCTCATGTTAATGGAATCATGATCCAAAAATCATTAATAGTAAGTCCCAGCACTATTTTTTAAACTAAAGATGATGATCATAAGGAAAATAAGACTAAACCAATCATATAATATGTGTAGCACAATGAATAAAAATTCAATAAAAGTGTAAATAAATTTCTAATAAAAAATACATAATAAAATATACAAAAAAGTATCTAAAATCATATGTAATTTAAAATCTATAATGACCAATCAAAATATACAGTAAAATTTAATTAAAATTATTGTGGTAAAATATTATTCAATTAGGGCTTGATTAAATATAATATATCAAGATGCAATAATAATTAATATATTTACACAATTATTGCAGTTAAACTTTTTTTACTCTAAAGAATCTGCCTTGTCAAAGGAAACGTTTGTTTTCTTTAAATATGAAATTGGTTAAAAATGCCCCTTTGATATGGATTTAAAATAAATTACACAATTAATAATTCTGGATAATATTAATAGAAATATTAATAGTATAATAAAATCTGCTCCTACTACAAACGGTAGGTAATCAAAAATCTAAGGAAGTTTCTATTTACTAACCTGAAAGTATTTAGCTGCAGCTTGTAGACCTTTATCATCAGAAAAGTTAACTGATTCTCCCACTTGGGAATAAAGTGCTGCAATATTATATAAAATACACATCCGTTCCCAACCACCAGAGCTAATTTCTGTAATTAAAAACACAAATATAGATGTGATATTTTAAATTGATACATTGTAAATGCCATAAAATAAAATACATATGTATTTAATGAGTATATACCAAAAATACCTCAGATAGAGTTTCAATTAATACTTACTAAGGGTAGGCTTTCCTCCAAACAAAGATTCTTTTGCGAATGCATCTTGCCATTTAAAATCAATGCGAACCTAAAGATATAAAAAACAATAATTCATTATAATAGTATATATATATATGCGTGGTATATAATATAATGTTTTCATACTTTATGCAACTTACAGCATTCTCTGTGATAGGTATTTTGCATTCAATAGCAAATAATTGATCATGATATCTAAAACACAAAAAAATTAATGAAAAATTAGATTAAAAAAATGATTGAAGTAAAATGCATTATTTTGTTTTAAATCGACTCAATTAAATAATTATATATATATAGAATGAAATACTTTAAAATAAATATATATATTAAATAATTGAAAGGATCAAAATATATACATCATTGTAATGTCTAAACATTATATTAAAAATACTAGTTCAATCATAAAAAATAGTTATATTTAAAAGCAATAGCAATCATTTAGAGGTTAGTAAATTTAATTTACAATTGACACAAGTCAATTTATTTTATACTCATAGGTGGATATTCAATGGTATTTGGCATACCTTTTCAATGAGGAAATAATTTACCGTGATTTTTTTATAATATGTTGCTTTTCTTGGAGTTAAACATTTTTATTGATATGTAAAGTATGATTTTATAATATGCTAAAATAATTCATATTATGTGAATTTTCATTGCTATGTGAAGTCATTTATGGCTATTTACCATACGTCATGGTAAAAATAAAATGTATATAGCTAACTAGTAATATTCTTCTTGAGGTTCTAATCTTTTTTTTTTCTATTTATAAGAAATTTTTTATACAATGAAATAATATATAATAAATAAAAAAGATGGTAATATTTTAGGAAGCTTTCCCAAATTAAAAAATAATTAATAAAAACATTATCTAAATTATATACATGTCACATACATAATTTTTTGTAGGTTGAAATTTTATGAATATTTTTTCAATTTATTGTGATAAGAATTTATAGTAGGGTTCAATGATAAATTAATCAGGTGAAAACATGCTGGAAATTGAAATTTACTACATCAAAATAAATCTATGTAAATAACTTAATTCAATAAATTTAATAACTGTTTAAGCATGTGCTAAATGAAACATAAAACTAAACATAATTTTTTACCAAAGCAGATTTATTTAAATGTAACATGCTTTATACTAGTAGAAAGAGTATCACAAATATTATATATATATAAAACATTATGTATAACTATTTTGTTTACAATAAAAAGTTATCTATTTTAAAATCTTTTAGTAAGTTGATGACTTCTAATACAAGAAACAATTTTTTTCAAAGTATTGATAAGAGCCACCACCTACCATGACTTTTTGTATTGAGAAAAAGAATAAAGAAAACACTTACTATAACACTAAAAACACATTCAGGGTGTATACAGACCAAACTAAATTCGGGGTTTTCGAGGGTATTTTAAAGACATTTTTAGATACTGAAAAAATATTTAATTTTGTAATATTGTATGATGAAAAATAATACAATATATTTGAAAACTGACGCTGAATAAACATAGCTAACAAACTTAGATATAGTAGGTAATAAAATTATAATAAATAGTAAACCTATTGCAGAATATCAATATAACAATCTTTACTTCTGAATTACACTGAATAAACTATAATCCACTGCCATTAAATTTGAGTGTTATTCGAGGGTAGTAATAAAATATAGTGATTTTCGAGGGTTTTTCATTACCCTTGAAAAGGAAAAATTTAATTCGAGAGTTTTCGGGGGTCTGTATGCACCTTGCATATTGTTGGTCTGGGACTTGCAAGTAGGAAAAAAATTATATTTGTATTTGATAGTAAATAGCAAATGATTATTATTTAGTTTTATTCACAAAAAATTGTATTTACAAAAGGTTTTATACATAATATTAAAAATAATAATTCAATATATTGTACAGTATGTAAATGATGTTATTGTTAGTCTTTGAATATAGTAATATATTTATAAATTAGATATCACAAATATAAGAATTAAGAAAATTTAAAATATTAACATAACAAACTTAGACTAAATTACTAAATATAAGTGACAGAAACGGAGGAAAATGTTTATACAGATAATAAAGAATTTAATTAGAGGTGTTTCAAGGGATTTTGCTTATGGAATTTTCTGGATTTTAGATAAAATATTTAAAAGATATTTTATGTTTTGCACAACTCAAGGTTCATGCAGAATATTAGCAATAACAATTCCATGACTTTTCCGTGACTTTTTCTCAGTTCTTATACAGGTTTTTTGAAAAATAAGATGTCAAATGAAACAATCTAATAGTATACTTGAGAGCCAATATTACATAATGTGTATTATTATAAAATTCCAATAATTTTTAAAAATTCAATGACTTTTAAACAAAATTTCATGACTTTTCCATACCCATTTCAAACTGGTTAACCAGTGGAAATGGTAGTAACTTAATTATTTATATCTCACAAAGTTTTATAATAATAATTTAATGTTATTTATAATTGTTTAAATGTATACAAACAATTACTGTTATAAGTTAAGCTTTAAATTTGTTTTATTTAAATATGACACATTTATTAATGTGTCAGGTAATTCAATTTAAGAAATATGCTGGAAACTAAACATTACCAAATAATAACCAAAGTGAAATTACATTATTTCAAATCTCATCAGAGACCTCTCAAAATTTAGGACTGGGCCAACCACTTAGCAACTTTTTAAAATGTTATATTATAACTGGTCAAATGGTCGGGGACTATGAAAAATTCTCTAACTGGTCACCAAAATATATACATAAAGTAAATAATAAATATACCCATATATTTAAAATCTGAACTGGTGGATATAAATAATTTTAGTTTGAAATTATATACAACAATTGATTTAAATAAGGCTATTCTCATTGAGGACACAGAAAATGATTTTATTGTTGACCTGTGTAGTAAAGAGAATTGATCCCTACTGCAAGTAAAATACATTTTATCAGTCATAAAAGTGGACTCTTAAAAATATATATTCAAATAAAAGTATAATATCTATTTTAAGTAAACTGTACTTACCTTAACATGTCCATTCCTATCAATTATGTTATTAGACAATGTGATCAAATTATCTGTGGTAATTTTTTAAAAAATCAGAAAAGCTAAATATATATAATGCCTGCTTTGTCTTTATTGTTTTATACAAAACAATGTTATATATGCATACATACTATATTTTTAGGGGGAACTTACTTTATAAATCCCTTATTCAGATAGTATGTACCTAGTAGATCCTTCTTAGAACATAGCCTTGACACCATTATAAAGTATATCTAATCTCAGTATAATATACCTGTAGGTTAATTCTGAAAGCTGTCATAAGCATTATATTATTTTAGTACAGTACTAAAACCGTTTTTAAGTTATGTTCCTCAATGCTATCTTAGTACTCTTTTATAGATAATACAGTGGCTGCAAAAAATGAATGACAGGTGGCCAGGAATCATTTTTGTAAGTACATTGTACCTTATCTATTACAAATATGAAAGAAGATTGTTAGGGTGCACATAGTAATGTAAATTAATTTTTTTGAAATCTGCCTGCCCTCCAATTTTTAATAAGGTTATTCATTCATAGAAAAAATGACAATATTACATGTTTTGCTAACTTTGGAATGAAATTTCTATGTGACTAAAAATAAAAAACATAAAGTATTTTGACATTTAAAAAAGATTATAATGAGATGAATGCCTACATGTAATTATTACATACAATAACTTTAAAGGAACTATATTGCATTCAGGCAACTTCAATGAAACTTAAAACAGTATTTATTATTATTTTAAAACCCTCTCATTTCAACAGAGGGCTTTAGTGGATAAGAGTGAACTCTAGGAGAACAAAAAACTGCTAGTGAAGGTAAGGGATCCCAGTAGAGGAAGAGCTTTTGTGTTTAATTGAAGAAGACATTTACTTCAATTTGTTTTTTTACTAATCATTTAAAACTATTATTTAAATTCAAAAAAATATTAAAGCATATTTTTTTAATAAATTATTAAAATATCTAAATAATTTTACTTTATTGAAAAATATTACTAAACTTATTTTTCTAAAATACATTATTAAACATAATAATTGTATAAAATAATTTCAATAATATTTAAAATGTATATTAATAAAAAATATATTTAATAGCTTATTACAAGTCTCTTTCTCAGTTTTTTAATATTCCAATAAAAAGAAATACAATATATTATTTTTTAAGGAAGATGAATAATAATTATTTATTATAATTAGATTTTTTATAAATATATATTATATTCATTAATTAAGAAATATATATATATTCAATTTAATTATATTAGTATATGATTGATCTATTAGTAATAAAAAATATTTAATTAAAATATATTAATTTATAATTACAGAAATAATTTTTAAACACTTTTTTAAATTTCACTTAATTTATGTATATGTTACTGACAGATAGAAAATTCAGACAGTTTGCAAACCAGCTGGAAAAATTGGATGATTTGTGTCTAAAATAGAAAATATTGTTCATACAATATTTTAACCAAATGAATACAGACAAAAATACAATTTTTTACAAAAAATTTAATATAATGAAAACTTTAAACAAATCAATGGCATTATATATATTACCCAAAATAATTTTAAAATGTGCTATCCATCTCGATGGATAACAAATTTTACACTTTTTCAACATTTAATTTTGTTAAACACATGAAACAAAATACATATTTAATCAACAATTATACAAATAAATTTATATATATATATTTAACAGTGGCGGATCTAGAGGGGGTTTGATGTGTTCGGATGAACCCCCCTTCAGGACTTCGGCGCCTATTTTCAAATGAAAGTATGAAAAATATATATTTATTTTAAATATTTAAAAAAATTAAGCGCCTTTTAAAAAACTGGTGCCTATTTTACAAATATCGAACCCCCCCTAACGTAATCCTGGATCTGCCCCTGTTTAAGGCTTTTAATTTTATATTTATATAGGTTACCATTAACAGCCTTTTCGTCTGGACAGACAGATTTTTAAAACTTTTTCCAATAAAAAAAATTGAAATATGTAAAATATAATACATATTTGCATCTTTAATACACTTTTATACAAATAAATTATTTTGATATATTTGTAATGCTCTTTTCATCCATATTAGCATACCATCTGCCATATTTTATATCTGTTTGGAGAGATAGCAAATTTTTAACTTTTAAATTTTGTTAAACATATCAAATAAAATACAGATTATCATATTTAATTAACATTTATATGTCTGAATTTGCTAACCATTGGTAATATACACAGTGTTCCAAAAGTTCCAACATATTAAAATGAAATGCATTGTGTAGAAAATTTTCTTCAAGGACACAACTTCATATATCAGCCCACAACCAATCAGTGTACAGCTATTTAATTGTTATTGATTTTGTTGTGTAATTTTTTCTAAATCTACATTTAATTGAAAGCTATGCATTGTACAGCCATTTCATTGTAACCAATTTTAGTCTTTCATAGTGAATAATTATAATGGAGAACCTTATAGTTGAAAAAGTTACAATAGTGGCTTGGATTATTTCAAATCTGGATAACTTTATTGAAGATAGCAAATGTCACTTTACAGACGAGTTCAATAAGGAAGCACCACCAAGGCAGATACTGGTTGATTGGAAAAATAAGCTCTTGACAACAGGATGTTTAGCAAATGATAAAACACACTATGGAAAACCCGTCACTGCAAGTGGGGATGAAAATAAACAATGAGTTTTGCAAGCTGTGTAAGCAGATCCTAGCACATCGGTTTGCAGATTGTCTCATGAATTTTATATTTCTCAAATATCAGTCAACCAAGACATGAACTTAGACATCCAAGCTACATACATATAAACCTCACTATTCTCAATATCTTTACAATGGAGACAATGACTGAAGAGGTCAGTTTTGTGAGGCAATGTTATTGGGATTCAGAAATGACCCTGCCTTTCTTCAAAAAGTAAGGTTATATGATGAATGTTACTTCCATCTTAATGACAGAGTAAAAAAGCATAATGTTTACTATTGGGTTGAAGAAAACCCCTACCATTAAATTACAACTTTTAGAAAGACATTATTGTTGATGGTCTGTGCATGGATGAAAATTAGATTAGATTTTCTGGTGTTCTTGCATTTGACATAGACTGACAAACAATAATTCATCCCACATTTCTGAAGATGTACAGATAGGTTATTTCAGCAGTATGATGCATTACCCCATTATTCAGTTAATGCAAGGTCACATAGAATGACCTGCCAGGTTACCCAATCTCACACCATGTGATTATTAGTTGTAGCCTGACATATAAAGTCTAGTTTATTCATCACCTGGAAGAAAAATTCCTACACTAAATGCAATAGAACACAGAATACAATAAGTCCTAGAGACCTTACTACTTTAACACTTTTATAAGACATTCAGGGATTTTCTAAAGAGATACAATGAGTGTGTGCAAAACAATGGCAACCTTTGAAGCACAATAACTGTTACATTATTGTGTTTATATGGCAAGAGTAACTTCTCTGTACACCACCATGAAATATATATGTTGTTATGGCTCATTTTTAATTTAATTTACAATGAGTTTTGGAACATGCTGTATATATAATATAAATAAATATATTTATAAAAATAATCATTATTATAATATAAATATTTATTAAAACTTTTTTTACAGATAGTTAATCATCAGTAAGTCAACTGGAAAGTCATTTGGCCAGAAAATATGTCAGGGATTGAAGCCAAATAAGTTTTGCAAGCAAATAAGCAGCAAGTTAATTAGAAATTGGTAATGATGTTTTCATGCTAAATAAAGGTGTCTGACTCAGTAAACAGACATATAAAATTTATATAAAAAAGTGGAGTAAATTTTAAAACCAAAATGAATACAGATAATACATAAATTTTAATCAAATCATTTTGAAAAACCACTTCATTTAGTTAGCATAGGGAATACTCCCTAACCCTCTTATCATTCTATTTATTTTAGGTAAATCTCAAGACTTCAAAAACTCAATGTTAAATATTTGCAATTCTGGCCATTGCTGGAGAAATGTGATGCCTGGTTAACTATTTTAATTAAAAACAAATTTATTTTTATTGAGAAAATTTGGGAGTTGTGATTGGCACAATAATAGTAAATAATCACATTTTATCTAATTTCTTAATGATACCATAAAATAAATATAAAAGGACCAGAATTTATCAAAGTTACTGTCAAATAAGAAAACATATTTTATAATAATTTAAGATTTTTTAAAAGAAAAAACTAAATTTATAACTAAACTCTAGAAAAAGTCAAAAAATGAAACAAAAGGAATTATTAGCAGTAAACCACAAACATAAAATTAAAAAGTGATTACAATCTAAATATATAGTATGTACTATATATAAAACAGGTCTAGAGTCATAAGATGGCAAGCTAAACCTGTGGATTTAAAAGACTGCCTTTTAGTTTTAAATCCAAAAAGAAGAAGAGTAATTGGGAATAGGCCATATCATAATGTAAATATTTACATATTTAGTGCACCATTGGCATTGTTAATTCACCTTTTCTAATTATTTTTAAAATATTTGAATTTTATATAATAGAAAGAAAAGGTGAGTAAACAATGCCAAGGCATAATATAAAATATTTTAAAATAAAATATTAATTATTTTATGATAAATATTTAAATGTTATTAAAAAATGTTATAATAAATAACTGAAACTAGTTGATATAGTATAATATTCTCTTACTGCATACTGCACTAGCAATTGCCAATGTTTCAAGTATAGCATAGGCTGTTAACCTAGGAAATTCACATTTTATTCCTGGCTATATTATGCCAGTGTGGTATACATAGTATATAACATATTATAGTATAGCATATAACATAGTATATGTACATTGTATATAACATAGTATTGTATTCATTACTATTATGTATAACTTACAATAAATATATATATAACAGTATTTTCATATTTATTAAATTTATATTTGCTATTTATGACATACAACCTAGAAATAAAAACTTCCAACTAGGTGGATACATAGCCTAGAAATTATTTTTCTATCTAGGCAGAGATATAACATCTTCGTTTACATAATATGCTGTCTCCCATGATGCACATATACAGTGTAAAAATCATTATTTAATTTTAATCTATATAAATATATTAATTTATAATATTTACAATCTAAGATACACAATATGGGTACAGAATTCATACACTATTAAAATGACATGAATATTTAAATTTATTATTAACTTTACTTACTTTTCTAAAATTTGAATTGTACTTTCATGTCGATCACCTAATTTAGACAATGATTTATTTCTAAGATTTTGAAATTCTTCAATTGCACTGTTATGGGAAGAAGCTTGTTCAGGTCCAAACGAGTCCTGTATAAACGTGCGAATAGGATTGACGAGATCTACATCCCAACCTCTTTTACATGGGACAGAAACATACGTAGCCATTCTTATCAATATTTTTGTGGAAGTAATCACTCAAATTAACCGCTTCTTTAATAATTTTGCGTACAAAAACCATAAACTTAGTACAACATGCAAAGAAAAAATCACAAAAAGTAAAATATTTATAACAATTAACAAAAAACCAAGCTTTTACCTTTCAACACGAAGGATTAATCATGGTGTGAAGAATTTCAAAAATGATCAGACCGATTATAATTACATTAGATAATATAAATGAAAAGTCGTCAGCAAATCATAGCTAGACTAACATATACATAAAAACACATATATCTTAGCAATCTAATTACAAGCAATCACCAGACTGATAGATAAAGAAACCATATCAATATAGTCTAGACATATACAAATAAGGTTACCACAAAGTTACAGACTTATAAAATACAAAAGAATGTATAATAACAATAGCTATATAACAAATTGAAAAAAAAATTGTATTAAAGAATGTGGACACAAATAAAATATAAGGCTAGTTGTTCATATATTCATAGTCGTTACTTGAAATGTTACTTCAAGTATCACTTATCTAAGTATTACTTGTATTACAAGTATACAAGTACTATACAAGTAATATAAATACTTGTACTACAAGTAATATTGCAAGCAGTTTACTTATAAATAAGCATTAAGAAGATGGAACCCGGGCGTTACTATAAGGTAAATTTACAACATTAGGATTGTATATGCAGATAAAAGCAGATTAATTTTTTTCTGGATTTTATATAGAGTTACTTTTAAAAATTATGGAAACGTTTATAAATACATGAGAATGACCATGCAGTATAATTACTTATTAACATAATTCGTTTGTTTAAATTTGAGAAACGAAGTTGATTTTTAATTAATTTACTTCAAAAGTGATTTTGAATTGGAAATATTTGCTAAGTCAAGTCTTCCACTATTCAATATAGACTAGAGGCAAAATCTGAAAAGGGGTCTAGAAATCGCTTTTGGGAGGACGGAATGTTAACTTCTGTCACCCATGCTAGT
>JAUZND010032348.1:8919-22656 GCA_034780555.1 Coelogynopora nodosa
CCCCCCCCCCCCCCCCCCCCATTTAAGCATGTTTACATGCATAGAGTGCGACTTTAAAAGAAATCAAACATTATGTTTACATTCCTTTGTATACTTTCGAACAGTAGCCAAATATAGCAATTTGCATGAAAGAGGCCGCCGTGTTAAGTTGAAACGGTCAGTGTGCTATTATTCTATCTCTAAATAGGAAATATTTAAAGAAATTGAATCTGTATTTTATTTACAAGTTTACACTGAGCACTGTAAACATCTAGGGAGCAAATCAAGGCACCGCATATTTAATAAACATAGATGGGGCGTGGCGCGTTATTCATAAATTGACTGATACAGACAGTAAAACAAAACATGCTTAGCATGAAATTAAACACTATTAAAAAATTAAATAAGTCATTTTCAACTGAAATGTTTAGATATCTACTTTATAACAATTAATGTAGGTATTAAGAATTCCTGACGATATACGAAATTCAAATGTGTTATAACAACAAATGATACTATAATTAAATATGTATAGTGTCATTTAAGAAGACTTTCTCATGGAGAACTATTGCCAGTAATAGTTTATGACTTATTTTCTGTTTACATACTTAATAACTTTTATTTTTTACAAATTGTAAGTATGATTAAACTCATCAATATATATATATATATATATATATATATATATATTTGTTTTAATTGTGACCAAAAAGTAAACGATTACATTTGAATATCCATTTAAAGATTTTAATATTAGGGATACAACATTGCATTCGATGATATTGAATCATCATAATTGTTCACATATTTATTATTTTCAATTGACATTTTTACAATTCAGGTTATTTAATTACAGGCAGTATTTCTGACCATCCATTAAGGTTGAATAATGAGTGAAATGTAAAAAGATGAACGATAATCCTTATATATACGCATGTTGTACAAATTCTAAAAGCATTAACTACAATTCGTTGTCTCTAATTAACCTGTCAAATACATTATAAAATAAATACGTTGTTAGAATTGAATTAAACCCATTTTTGTTTTATAAGTTTTTTAACAGTATATTCAAAAGTACTTACAGTTATGGGAATATGTGACATTGAGCTAGCGATTAAAACATTAAAAATGCAATTATTAAATTAAATTTTTTTTTAACATTACAAAAATAATCCAAGTTTTGCCAGTGTTTTATCCCCGAGGATTTAAACGTCAATATATATGCACACAGTAGACCTGCTCGAAAATAAATACATTGCACACGCACTGTTAGTTTCCTTAAACTTAAAAGATAAAATTTCTCCTCCATCTCAATTATTCCCTTGTATCCCCAGTGAGAGTTTGCAAAAAAGATGTCCCATTGCAATCAATTCCCCCCCCCACCTGGCTCTGTCTCTGTCTCTCTTTAACTCGCTCTTGCTCCCCTCACTCAATCTACTTACTTTGGTAGAGTTTATCGGAAACAGACGGGCTTATTCGAGAATAATTTAGTCACATCCATCCAATATACATCGTTTAATACACTTGTTTATCTTGGTGGTAGTACCTGGGTGGAAGTTCGGTGCACTGTGGTCATTTGAGATGAGAACAGCGGGCGTATACCACTGAACAGAATTAGTATGCAACTCTACTCCATTTTGAGTTGGACAGTGAACTTATCGCTACTGCTGAGTATACTGAACAGCTGTTCCTCTGAAGAAGAATGTAGGTATATTCCAAGAAATAATTCGCATCTGATGGACGTATTTTGTGAGGTTGCCTGCTGGACCCTAAACCATCCTAAAATGCCAAACGAAGGTCAGCAGGGGTTAATTGGTGGCATGCAAGTTTGGCTCAGTGGGGATAATTGCACTCTGACACAGAACCATCTATGTAATTATGATCAGATGGAATGGCTGATAATCCACGGAGGTAAAATGACGAAATACGGAAGTAATCTCTTCGAGTGTACACCGATATTAAAAACAGTAAAATTCCTGAGTAGTCCAACAAAGAATCAAGTGATGGAGTACCCAGTACAGGACTATCCACAAAGCATCGAAGACTTCGAAGCTAGACTCGCCTGCACGAGCATGAACTGGCTTCAGTTATCATTCCTTGTGCCAACTGCGAGGCGGATCAGTCTGTTTTGTCTCAATTCGCCCAACTTAACCAAATACGCCTTCAATAACTTCGCGAATCTCGAGCAACTCTCACTTCAGCTAAACGGCAACGAGGTTCTAGCTAGCCAGGCAATCAGTGCAAACCTCCGGCTTCGGGACCTGTTGATTGTCCAGTTTTCTGGAAACAAGCCGTTGATACTGGAAAAATTCGTTATCTTCGATCTGCCTAGCTTGGAAACTGTTTATATTCGCGGAATCGACAACATTGCAATTTCTGGAAATCATTCGTTTTGTGGAAAACTGTCCAGAAATGTTCGAAGAATTCATTTAATACGGGTGGCGCTTCAGTTTCTTCAGCACTGTCAAGACCTGTGGATTTGCGAGGCATGCGGATTACATCCACTTACAGAAATCCAGACAATGGAATTTAATCTTGTGACTGTGAACAGTACCTTGTCCGATATTCTCCCAGATTCCAATACATTACCTTTTTTGAATACATCCTCTTTACATTTTGAACAAACAGATATTCGATACATTGATTCTTCCCTGAAGCGATTTCCCCACTTAACGGAATTCTTTCATCACAGAACCCTTACAACTTTTGACACCGATGACAGCCATCAAAATGGAGATATTGTCAACTATTCAAGAAACGTGTTTCTCGATTTGCCGAATCCAGAAAAGCTGAAGGAAGTTCGCCTCAGTTTCAGTGTGTGCAACTGTCCCGTTCTATCCACGGTACTTTGGTTCAAAGAGATCATTCCCGCGGCCAGATTGCGCATCTATTGCGCCAACTTTGCATGCAATGACAATACGACTGTTTCGGATGATTGGACTCCCTCAACACGCATAGCCGATATATTGATGCCCTATTGCAAAAGGCGAATTACCCGTGCGATACCAGCTCAACGGCTTGGCTGCACTAGTAGCAGAGCTGAAATACTTACTATTAGCTATTTTGTTCTTATCATTTGTTTTGCTTTAATTCAATCGATCGAGAGTATCCCATAGTTCATGAAGTTTATGAAGTCATGTAAGATTATAATAATAGGAATTTATTTATTAAATTTGGAAGAAATTGGATTTTTCTATTAACGATAAATTGAACTTTTTTTTTCGCAATATTGGTTTTCAAGTAATGTTGTTTCGAAGTCCAGCCGACATAGAATCTCGGAATGAGAGTCACTTTGTAACTGCATATTTTACTATAGCACATGTATATATTGTACATATAAATACACTATATATATGCACCTAGGTGAAAATACACTGGTAGTAAATAATATTATTATCAATTGGCGAATAGCAGAACATATACTTACGTTGTTGGAATAACTTTCCAATAAAATGGGAAATGTACATTTTATTTACAATTATACAATTATAATTATTTCTTCTTTACGGCTGGTAATAAACAATTTACTCGATCGTTATACTATTGATCACTATACATTTCAGATTGTTTTATCCATTTTTTAACTCTTTTCTTCATATGTAGCATACCGAAATGTGTTACGCATAGCGAAATTTTTTTTGTTGTGAAAAATTGTGAAAATAAATAAATATATATATACTTAGGAGAGAGATGTCTAGCTACTTGGCATGTCTATTCTACGGTATTGACTGGGTCGATTGGACAATCAATTTGTTATAGTGTTCCACTTTTCATCAAATGTTTTTTTCATTCCAATCCTATTTCGTTACTCCCAACATATGCTACCTAGTCTCTAACAGCTTGCTCAATTGTTCCTCCGCCCTCCCCATAGCAGAATAATTATCGAAATTCTATCACGAATCTGGTAAATATTACAATATTTAAAATATTTTCTACCCACATTTATTCAAGTAAACTGTCACTCAGCTTACATTAATATTGTATATATATATATATTTATATAGATTGAGTTAAAAATTAGTTATCAATAATTTAATGGTTTCATTATTTATTATTTTTAAACTTGTTTTAATATTATATATGCATCATGAACATATCCTACTGAATATAGATTTGTGGACAATTCATTCGTAAACAAATATATACATATTAATAGATATTCGGAAATGTATTAATATTTAAATATAAAAATAGCTTTGTTAAACACAATCATTTTCTAATACAACACGTATTATAGATGATTTAAGAGATTATTGTAAGTTTTTACCCACCCTGCCTATATTTATTACATAATTGAGAAAGATTGTACAAAATATATTGGAATCTATATTAAGTATAACAAATATTTTTCACGAAGAATATATTATTTCATTTTACAGTAACATTATACGTATGGGATATTAAACTTAACATGATCTAGCAAAAGGTTTATTTCTCTCTCTCTGTGTATTACTTTTATTACCTACTATAGGATTACTGACACTATTTGAATGTATTATATTATATGCTTAAACTAAAAATAAATTTATTCATAAAACGCTTTGTTTTCCATTAATGACGATGCATATTATGTATGTGGTTGACAAATTGAAATATTCTCTTGTCAGTATTGTCCCCACAATGTTGAAATCGTTACATCTGTTTTATATTTTCCCTGTCAAATGCTTATTTAAAATATTTAGTATTATTGTATTACACATATAGTTAACATTTTATTCTACAAAATCTTTTCTACACTTAATATTCCAATAGAGACATTAAGCTTGTGCTATAGTACATTACACAATTAAATTATAAGATGTAAAAGACAAGCGTAATTGGTGGGTAAAATTAACGTTATTACTATAATACATTTTTACAATTTATCTTAAAAAATATATCTATAAACTAGTAACGCTACAAAACTGCGTTAGCTGTGTAATATATCGAAATAACATGTTTTTATAAAATAAAAAAATGTAAATATACAAATAAACAAAACTAATAGTATTATATATACCATAAATATTTATATAAATACAAGACTGTAAACATGCCTGGACGTAAAAATAACATAATTTAATAAAATATAACTTAAGAAACGACATCATACTATGCATAGGTAAAATAATGTGTTTGCAAAAGCATGTTGGTAAAAGTAGAACATTCTAATAAATGTTTTTCAAGATGTATCCAGACTATTTCAAATTGCACCTGGCAAGGACAAAAGGGCTCGTTGATTAAATGCGTATATATATATAAGACCATGTAATAAAATAAAGGACCATTAAAACGGTAAACATTTTTATGACCATTTAAAAAAGGGCTTTCAACATATTTAAAATGTGAACGCACGTGCGTATATGCATGCAGCTGATAATCTCCCATGATGTACATTAAATTCTGAGATAAAAGGAATAAAAAATATCGCAGTTTATATGTACCCACACAGTACCTATTCATTCCATATTCAACGATAAAATACTTTTTGTCTCCGATAAAAAAAATGCTTTCCAACAGTAAAATATGTGTATATCTACAACCAGCAAAAGCAAACATCCACGCCAACGCATGCTGTGTACTAATTAATAAGGATTTAAACGCAAGCAACGTCTTCATAAACAGGGAAGAGTACTGAATGTGTGACTTGATGGACCACATGTATCTGTATACAGCAGGCGCAGCTAATGCAGGACAAATTTGGAACCATATGTTTTTTAAATTGTCGCATATTATATAGATATTTTAATTGGCGATATAGATGAAGAAATAGGAAACACATAGGTGTGCAAGTAAGTCGAAATGAAATACATATGTTTTGCTAATGAAAGTCCTTGTAACAATGCCCAAATAGTGTTAAGGGTTGTATGGAAAAGTGACCGGCATTATTTGTTTAAATGCAATAAAAAAAGTTGCTTACTTTTGCTACACATTCATTATTTATCTAATCAGCTGATGGTATCACATATTTTCTCAAGTACTAAGGTACTTCTTGAAATAATTTTATGATAATATGCTTTATAAGAATTTCGATTAAATATTCAAAAATATTATGTATAATTAGTGCAAATCATATCAGATAACACCAATTTCATACCACAAGAGTATGTGAGACCAGTATTTATATACGATATAACAAAACTTCGTTTTTTCAACTTTATCCTCTCAGAATGTCAATGAACCATACTATTTGGGAACTTTTAATTATTTACTTTTGAAATTATTAAATCACTGAAACTGCCACATACAGTATGTTCATATACAATTGTCCTTTTACGAAAATTGTGTAAATTGGGCAGCATATTGCACACATAGTGTCGCAATAAATACATTTTCTACATAACATTTGCAGTCGACGTATGCAATACTTGCTGTAGATGGAAGTAATTGTACTGCTTTATAATATACATATATTCATTTGATGCGCTATGTATAGGTTTATTCCTATTTAATCTTGTTTTCCATTAGTATTCCTAGTTATCCTTATTTAATCTTGTTTTCCATTAGTATTCCTAGAAATTCTTTTTTAATCTTGTTTTCCATTAGTTTTCCCAGTTATTCTTACTTAATATATATTTTCCATTAGTTTTCCTAGTTATTTTTATTTAATCTTGTTTTCCATTAGTTTTCGTAGTTAGTCTTATTTAATCTTGTTTTCCATTAGTATTCCTAGAAATTCTTACTTAATATATATTTTCCATTAGTATTCCCAGTTATTCTTACTTAATATATATTTTCCATTAGTGTTCCTAGTAATTCTTATTTAATTATATTTTTAAATAGTTATATTTATTAACGACTAATTGACTACTAATTGACGACTAATTGACGACTAATTGACGACTAATTGACGACTAATTGACTACTAATTGACGACTAATTGACGACTAATTGACGACTAATTGACGACTAATTGACGACTAATTGACGGCTAATTGACGACTAATTGACGACTAATTGACAACCCGAAGACACAATGTCCACGTGGATACACTAAACATGAAAAGTATGTAAATATGTGTGAAATGAAGTCATACTACATTCCAAATGCTTACAGACTTCTAAGATTGCCAAAATAGTTGTGTATGATGTTATTTATAATTATATGTGTTTAACTAAAAATGGACATTATGAAAATGATGTGTTCAGTCGGAATGTTTCCAATTTCACATAATAGTATATATCTATTGCGTATATGTGTCATGACACTAAATTAATATGTGAATAATATTTAACAATAATTTGCGATAATTGATTTAAGACATAGGCAATATTGACAATAATAATTATATAAATACTATATCTTTACTGTACATATAGCATCTGCATAAAGTAACATATGTCACAAAACCAGAGTCATATATAATATTCATTTAATGAAATCACTGTTGATTAATATTGAATAGTTTGTTTAACTGTTTGTGTTCCGAAGTTTTTTTAACACAACAAACAATAATCATTTAGCAATCTGAACAAAAAAATGCATCTAGGTTCTCGACTTTTTTCTGTGTCGTTTATATTGATTTATTAGTCTATTTAGCCAAGGAAACATATCGTGTCAAGTATTGAGGAATTACAAAAAAAATATCAGAATAAAAATACATAATCATATCAAAACGAGAAGTCTATCTATATAAAAATAACATAGTTCTAAAATTAGATATACACATTAATATGTAATTATTCTGTTAAGTTTCAGAATAATCCATTCATCAAAGAGACAATAACTATAATGTTATGTAGGCCAAACTGTTCCAGACAATGTAATATTTTCTAATAAATGTTGCATGTTGTTTGAAAACTGCGGATCTGTAATAAATGTTAAATATTTTTTAAAGTGATCCTATGATGTCATCAAAGAGTCATCCTTAAACAATAAACGACAAGCGGTAGACATATTTTCTTTAATTCAAAATTTGAAGTTAGTTCATACAATTAACTGTTCATACCTTTTTAATATTGGTCTATTAATTATATATACGAAGTCAATAAATACAATCATAAAAATAAATGTGTAAATCTTTATGACATCCTCTGGGGATTGGACCGGGGTCTATAGTGCGCCCAACGTTCACGGCATATTCCATTTTAATAAGTCTTCGGAGTATTATCACGCAAGTTTAAACAAACCTTTTACAAATTTTAAGTAGGATACAGTTAAAAATACAGCGTCAGGGAATTAGTAGAATTGAAGACATGGAAACCTTAAAACGTGTTATTAAAGAGGAGGATTTTTTGTTCGGTTTACCTTCTATGTCGTTTTGTTCCCAATATCCAAATTTTAGCAATACATTAGATACAAAAGTAAAATTATTTGAAATTTTATTTTCCATTTGGCACTGATGTCGGGTTACTATATTTACAAATATTCACAGAAATATCAAATTACACGCATAGATAACAAAATGAAATAATAAACTAGTAAAATAAGAGGGATATTCCTTATAGTGTGATACATGTCTTACATCGAATAAAAAACGTGATTTATAAATTCCTAATTATTTCAGAGTTCTGATTTTGTACAAATTTAAAGATAATGTATTCTAAAATGTACAATTTTTTACAAAAGAGCTATTTTTCAATTTTAGATTATTTATAATTTTTTTTGATAATCATATCATTTTAAATATGTGTGATTACTACATATATTTTAGTAACCTCTTTTTGAAATGATTTTCCTATAATATACAAGAAATGTTAAGTTTATATTTCAATTTAAACAAAATTATAGTATTGCTAAATAGTAGGTATATATATTTGTACTTATATAATCACTAACCAGAATCTATTCTAAACAATGTCCAATGTCTAAACATGTTCAAAAACCACAGTTTAATATCAAAAATAGCTAGACTGGAATGTGATCAGGAATAAAGCGGCACTGAGAAAGAATCCCCGAACTGACAATCGGAGACTGAGTTGAGTTCCAGAACAGCCGACATTCCTTGCGGGAACTCTGCGCCTCACTGTTCGACAGTAGGGCCGAAGATGGCGAAGAATGTGTTGACCCTTCAGCCAAACATTATTACCACCAGGCGTAGGACCACACAACAAATTAGCACATAGAATGCGCAGTTTCACGTGTCTGGCATAGCGCCGGAACCACCGTTGCGTGTTGTAGACAACGCAGTCACATCGGGCAAAACTGAGGCGAACCTCCCGAAGTTGACCCATGTTTGGCAGATCAAGGAAAGTGTTCCGAGGGAACCAGTGAATATCGCCGTACTGTACTCGCTCCGTATCCTCCCTGAACATTTCGCGGTGTTGATAGAAGTGGGTAAGATGTGGAAAACGGTGGAATGGAGACCCAATGCCCCGAAAACAGCTCCCTACAATCCTCAAAATGGAGGTGTTGAGACTGGGAGTGGAGGCCTCATCGGGTAATACGTCCACGAGTTTACCGGACATGATTTGATAGACGTTGGAAATGTGGAGATCCACTTCTTGCGTGTAGATATCCGGACGGAGTCCGCAGTTGATGCAGTTCCACAGTTGTGTAGAGTGCCGCATTATGTTAAGGTCGACATTTGACATTTTTAAACTATAAATGTTTGGAGAAATGTGGCTAAATAGTTGTGCACGGGTCTGGTTTTCGGTGTATAAACCGTTAATAACAACTTCGTGTAGATTTGGAAGGTTTGTTATTGCCGGGCCAGTTGGGGATAGATGTGTCACAAAGACATCCGGGTAAAGACTACTGATGGAGAGGACTTTCAACTGAGGGTTATTGCTGATCGCCTTGTGTTCGATGATTTGAACAGAATTGGACTTGTATTCCAATTCTTCAAGATTAGGAAATTCTGATAAACTTAAGGATGGCAGAATGTGATCAAAATCGGCGCAATCAATGCTCAGTCGTCGAATGGACTTTCGAATTAGATGGAAAACCTGTCCTTCCATATTACTACAGTTGGCGTATATTTTAAAATCATGAATTGAACTCGACTCTTGATATATCATCTCAGGAGAAGATACAGTAATCTGGTTTGCTTTTGAATCCAACTCTAACAGTCGTACGTGGGGACTGTGCCTAAATGCCGCCATATCAAAAAGATTGAAGGAACTGCCCTGAACAACCAATATTTCCAGGTTCGAGTAGCCCGATAGAATGGATTCCGTGAAATTGCACATTGGAGACTCCAGGGTAAGTCGGAGGCCACGAATTTCATGCTTCAGAGGCAAGCGATAGTCTTCTTCCATCCAGCATTTCACCGCACAAAATAAGTCATAGGCATGGTCGTTTTCTGGACGGGGAATTATTTGGCACTGATTCGTGTTCCACATGCTGAATTCCGTGTCTAACTTGACTATTCCGCAGACAGGACTATTGTGCAACCAACCGATTAGTATGACAAGTACAAACAAGGCCATGCGTAACTGGTGTATACTACTGAAACAGACCGGCGTGTAAGCTCAAAATACGTGACACAATATCGGAATATAAACAGTACATTTTCTGTGATTTGTCACGGTCAATAACACCTCCTTGTAACCACTTCCAGTGGCTGTGAAGGATTTTCTGTCTAACATGTACATACATACCGGCGGTAATTATTACTGCCTCAGAAGTCCCGTTTCACCAATTGACATTCTGACATCGCTTCTTGGCAGTCCTCGTAGCATACATTTGCAATCCGAGGCGAGACATGCTTGGCGCAAATTTATATTTTTTCTATTAATTGGTGAATTGGGAAGGCATAGACAGCTATATTGGGAGAGTTACATAGGCAGGAATATACAGTTACATGGACAGCTACGGATACAGAGACAGACAGATATATTTCCCGATGTAACCCTCAAATAAAACCGTTTCATTAGCCGTTTTGTGCAATATTTTAAATTGGTAGTTTTAATTATTTAAGCGTCAATGTTATTTGTAAATATATATGGATACTGTTCCTCTTCTATGCACAATAATGTATTCCAAGTAAATTTATAGTGTGTGAGTCAAAAACAAAATACCTCATCGTAATTTGTCAATAAATTTAAATGAACAAACCTAAGCTCTATAATTACTAGCATAAAACTGTTTAACCTTTACCATTGGAGGAGTTAACTGACAGACCCGTCAACATTTCTTGTTCTGTCAAACAGTAGTCAATTTGAAGGCTATATTATTATTTCTGGTTAGGAGTTTTAATTTTAATTCATTTTAATGAAACTAGAGTAATCATGTTTATATTGAAGATTTAGTTTGAAAAGTTTTAATATGGAAAACGACGTTATAATAAAATAAAAACAACATAGGAATTAAACATATCCAGAAACGTAAGAAACGTCAGAAACATAGCCATCGAGCCAGTGTTCCATTGTACGGCATTGAAGAAATGTTATGTAATAGAAACCTCATCGTTCGTACGAAAGGACTTCAAGTATCCATGAGCAATGTTTACTAATAATTTTTACACATTTAAAATATGCTTATTTTTATTCTAAACAATTTTATTCTAAATAAGTTTTGTTCTGAATGTAATTCAACTTTAACGGTTTCTTAATTTATATTTAAGTATTCATCACACAGTTTAATAACCATATTTATACATTATATGAATATATCAATACATTCAACTGGTTGTGTTAAAATCGTAAAATAAATAAAAGTAAAGAGAATGCTTTTGAAGGCAACACTATTTATTATATATCAATTTCATCCGGTAATAAATGAAACATTAGATTATATGACGCAACATTTAAACACAAGTAAATTAGTTATAATGTTAAGCTTTCTTCTTTAATAAGTAATTTATTTATAATATATTATGTTTCTTTACCTTACTTTATATAGTAATTTAGTTGTCGAGTAAAATTAGCTTTCAGCTCTGGTTTAATGTTTTTAGTGAAGTTTAAACAACATTTTGCTTATCAAATACGGTACATAGTTTAAGTGTATATATATAAAATAATTACATACATGTGTAAAATGCATATTTTATATTTAAAATATAATGTTTTATATTAAGATATTTGTCGATGTAACGTACATATACTACTTGCAGTAATACATATACTATTTATTGAAAAAGCCACCCGATTACTTATTACTGCTAATTTAATTTTCTTCAAAAATAAAGGTTCCAATTATAAGTAGCATGTTATTATCTTTATAATCATAATTATGTAACGTTGCATTTATTTACTTATAACATTTATTTGTTATTCATTAATATTTTTATTTATTGCATAGCTGACTTGTATCTCGGCTATAACATTTTTCGACTCGAGAATTTCATCCGGAATGTAGCATAGCATTGTGTACATGCAGCTTTACCCTTAACATCTTGACTCTTAAATATAAACAAATAGTATTACCAGGTAAAATACAATGTAACTTAAATTTATAACAAACATTTAGATGTTGAACAGGCGGGTGTATTCGACCACCGATGAGAAAGCTTTTGTCTATGGCCGAGAAGTAATTTTGCTTTAAATAGAAGAGTCAATTGTTTTTACAGTATACAAATACTCCATCGGATTATCTGTGTCTTATTTCAATTGATTAATCCCTTTGAATTTTATAACTAAATTGCTTTTGTGGTCGGATATAAAACCCTTTGGAATAGTTGTCTAGCTGCCACCGGAGTTACAAGTTATTTCTTGTTATAAGCTTATTGCAAAACGGCCCCCATTTTTATTTTTATATATTGTATTGCACAGGTAGCTTCGGTAGCTTCTGCAAGTGATAAGATGCGAAAAGATAGTGCGAACTCGTGTTCACTATATATATTGAATTATATGGACCATATATATATATATATATATATATATGAGGTACCAGTTGGTCACTTTGATCCATTTTTAACTTAATGTGACCAATTCGTAACCAATTAATGACCATTTGTGACCATGCAATTTGTAAAATGTAAATTGTTAGAATTGCAGAGTTAGCCCAGTCGGTTAAGGCGCTGCTGTTTAAGTGTGAAGGTAGCGGGTTCGAATCCCAGCAGTGTACCTTTGCACACTAATACAATTGTTTAACGTTAAATAGTTTTAACTTAGGAGACCTTTTTGTCTGCTAAAATTATGAGAAACAATATTTGCGATCAGTGATCATTTCGTGTAATTATTTTGTTGTTAAATTTGACTCTTTATAATTAATTGAACTTTCTGTTATTATATTTTCACAAAAAAGAGAGGTTTACCTTGATATGACGTGCATGGACACAAAATTTAACAAACGTAAAAAAATAAAATATGCGCCAATATAATTTTTAAAAATCATTATTTTAAATACATTTTTTTATCAAGCTCATTGAACCCTTATAATTGCATTATTAGGGTCAACACATATATTTAGGCAAAGTCATGTATGGATATCATAAACAATTCGTGGTTCAACTTATCAAATAATTGTTAATAATGTGAAGTGTGATTTTCAAAATCACACGTTGTTAGGCTGAGGGCATACATTTAAATACATATTTATATACAATATATTTAAACAGCTTATGTCTCTATATAATTGGTCTCTTGTTACATGCAATACATATATGCAATTAAAAAAATAAAACTTGAAATATAAAATATAAAATAATGCTCCGAAGTATTCTTATTGAACATGTAGATACATTCCAGCTTATGCAATGTAAAAACATGTATAATATGTATGTATACGATTGTATACAATCTTTAAAGTTTAAAGTGACGCAATAGGCCATTTCAAAGTACCGGTTGGGTTAACTCCAATGGTTATCGGGTGGTTACAATTCGGTCGAAATTTGCCGTAACCAGCCCGTAACCACTCGGTTGAAATTTGAGATAATGTTAGACCAAATTTATGAC
>JAUZND010032359.1:0-22652 GCA_034780555.1 Coelogynopora nodosa
CTCCTATAAGAATCTTTCGATATCCTATAAGATCCTACGGAAGATTCCTATAGGCCCTGCAGGGACTTGTGCAACTCATCCTGTAAGATTCTTACAAGAATTGAAAGATGGATAGTCTAGGGTAACCACTCGGCCATTCCCATTCCCTTGACGTACTGATCGATTCGATAATGGCATTCGGCTCTGGAACCTCAACCTGCGTTCACACACACACGGTCCACAAATACAATCAAAATTAAAAATGGTGACCTACAGGGTGACTTTAGGGAGTCCCTTTCTCCCCTCTTATTTGTAATGCCCTTGATTATGTACTGCGCGACGCCAACCTTAAAGTTGTCGCTTATCAATTAGTTTGCCGAAAAATTTCTTGACATTTTGAAGTTTGTCTGTCGTTTTTGGTATTCACGGACGATCTTGCCATTTTCAGCCGCGATAACAAAAGCGTACAAGCATCGCTGGAACGCCTTGGTCTGCTTTCGATTTCCTATATTTTCCTACTACTAACTATTTTGACGCTATAAAATATCGAAAATAGGCTTAAAATATATTTTTTATTTTTATTTTATCTTTAAATACATAATAAGCACATCTTTGTAGATAAATTAACATGTAACCAACCATATAATTAGTTAACAAATTATATAATTATAATCGCTATCATAAAAACGATACAATAATAGGCCCTATATTAAACTGATAGAAAATATTTTAACACTGTGCACAACCGGTTGGTCAATTTAACCCCTATACACCTATACGGCTAAGTAGGCTTCCAAAAACGCCTTGTAGGGTACCTAAAGTGTCCTCACTTCTTCTTCACATGTCTTTCAGTACAATGAGGTACATATCTAATGAGTTCAAATTTCAATCCACTGGAATCATTACAATAAATTAGTTTCTGAGTTTGAAAAGTATTCAATATTAATTTCTTCAATATTAGCATTATGAAGGTTTACAACGGGAAATTTTTTGATATTCCAAAAAAGAAAACGAAATCACGTTTAAAAATATCAGCTTTCTCATAAATAATTTTTTATCACTATCAACTTGTAACATCAATAACTCGATCAATCATTGATCATTAATTACCCTCAATCAACCACAAACATTATACTTAATACACATAAACTATATAAATGTAACATAATCGCAATTTACCCTTGATATATAAATGTATATAAATGTTGTCGTCACAAATGTAGCGAACCATGTGTACATTGTACCTTATTCAGATAAACGTAAACTGAAAAAACTAAATATAAATAAATTTAAGAAAAAAACAGATCATTCGCGGGAATAAATTAGTTTATTATTGCCACACGTATCGGTAACCTTCTTCAGTGGCAAGATTGCATAAAATACAGCATAATAAAATTAAACATTATATACAGATGGCTTTTTCATTTGTGTGGCAATAATAAACTAATTTATTCCCGTGAAAGATCTTTTTTTGTTCTTTTTTTATCAACATATAAACAACATTTAAAAAAATATTAAAATATAACATGAAATTATATAATTTTATTAAAAAATGATCAAAATTACTTCATTAATATTTTCCGAATTCATTTTAAATAACGGTAAAAAATTTGTTAGGAAACAACAGTTCTAAAAACACATATTTTGGTACATTTCATTAAATTATAATAATATATTTCGCAAAATAGATATAATAGATCACGTATACGAAAATGAGCCGATCGTTATTAAATATATTGATTTTATATATATTCCACGTTAGTTATTTAATTGAAAAATACAGATGGCCTATCTATAGAAATTATGGTTAAATGTCTATATGAAGTAACATTTGGAAGCACTCACTTTTTTCGCATTTTAGCCAATTACATCCCACAAAATCAACTGGTCTTGTGCGAATACCAGTTGTACTTTCGTGACGTGTCATGTCAAGATCAGGAATGTTTTCCTTCATTCGAAGTTTCTCAAACACTTTAACAGTTGCTTCTTGAATGTGTACTGGATACGCATGATATCCGAGTAGTTTTTCTGTTTCAGTGTTCCATGAAGAACTGTGGATTGGTCTGTATTTCCGGATAGCATAATCAAACTTTTGAATGTGACGAATTCGAATTATTTCATTTCTCAAAGAACGTATCTCAGAAATAGAAAAACATCGTTTATCTGGATGAAGCCATTCAATCAATTTTTTCAAGCTTTCAATCGCATGTTTTTTGTAAATGTCATTTTGCATTACTATAACAGATTCTAATAGTGTCTTGATATTCAACAGCACATTGAGATAACTTTCAAAAGAAACAATTGTGTTAGCATCAGCTACAGTGCTAATCACGTTAAGTTGGTCAATTAAAGTTTGACATTGACGGAGATAATCAATGTTAAGGGTGGTGCCCACAAATATTAAATCTTCCCTGTGATCTCTCCATTTTTTAACTAGTGCACCTTTCTTTCCGCTTAATTTTTCAGAAATATCAATATATTTTTTGTTCACCAATTTCTGAAAATTTTTATCGTCTCGGACTACATTGCGATACCTTCGACAACTTTTGAACTCAATTGGCGTGTAACATTTAGGACAAACTTTTCGTTTTATTTTTTTGTCTTTAGGATCAACTCCCATCAAATGGTCTAAACTTGTCACTTCAAATGTATGCTTGCATGTCTGAAGTGTAATAAAACGAGTTGAATTTTGAAGCACATGCACGTCAAACGTGGTCAGTATGTTATCTAGCATTTGTCGATCACATTTTGGACATAAATTGGGGCAGATTTCCCCACATAAACCAATGCACATGTGCTTTTTTTGACAACTTTTACATAAAAATTCTTTCTCACAAGGTTCATCGCATGGATTTTGGAGACATTTCATGTGGCATGTTTGAAGACATTTCATGTGACTGCAGCTTAGTTTACACTTCTCTGAACAAGGTACACATGGTTCGCTACATTTGTGACCACAAAATTTATGTTCACAACTGTCGTTACAACTTAGGCTACACGGTGGACAAGGTCTGGAGCAAGCCACCTCACACCTATGACCACATATCAATAACCGATCACATTTAAATTTACACGCCTCATGTAAACGGCCATCAGAGCAGACTCCGCAATTTCCTTGACAAACGTGACCGCATGACAAAGATTCGAGACATGGTTTGGAACATAACAAACTGCTTTTATTAACTCCACAGAAGGTTTCAATTGAATGTTTGCACAAAAAAAACTCAAACTGTTGTTTATACGTGCATGTAGATTGATGTGAACACATTTGACCACATTGTTTGGTGCATGGATGGCCACACTTCATTGTCTTGGCACATTTTTCACGACAATTAAAGTTCTCTACGAGAATTGAACAGGGTACATTTTGTTTGTGCTGACAAGAAGGAACAATCTTTTCAACGATAACTGAGCAGCTGCTACATTTTTCGAAACATTTATTTTTACAAGAATGACCATTTGGACATGTTTTTCCGCAAGGTTTCATGCACATAAAAAGTGCATGCTCATTGTCAGTTATATGACAAACTTTCGGACACGAATGGCCACATTTAAGTCGCTGTCCACATATCTTATTACATCCACCATCTGGAACAACTTTGAAGTGTTCTGGCCGTGATACTTGAATGCCTGGATCATTTGAATGATTCTGACACTTCAATAAAAGTGAATCACCTAGTTGATTTTTATGTACCAGGTCACAAACTATTTTGTGCCACAGTTTGTTCTTTGAAGCAAGTAGTTGAAAATTTCCCAATACGAACAAACCTTTTTTTGCTCTTGAAAGTGCAACGCAGACACGGTTTTCTATACTGAGAAATCCAATATTTTCGTGCTCATTAGATCGAACGAGGGAAAGAATAATGATATCGTTCTCTTCACCTTGATAATTATCAACAACGCAAACTCTGACTCCATCGAATCGATTCCGTGGCATAAGATTTTTTAAAACAAATAATTGCCCAGAATATAGCGTCAAAATTGTTATCTGGTAAGGCTTGTATTTATTACAAAGAAAGTGGTTGCACAGTGCAACAACTAATTGAGCTTCAAAAGGATTGCTATAACTTAAGGTTTCAGCTGCATGCTCCTCTCTTTCACTGTGGTTGAAAAAAAATACATTGCTACTAATCCCTCGAATGTTATCAAATGCTTTAACAGATTCATGATTTTGAAGTCTTTCGTAAATAAAACGCATAATTTCTGCTATCTCAGGTCTCATTCTATGTTGTAGAGCTAGTGTATCGCAATGAAATTTGTTGTCAAACATTCTTTCGAACAGCGACAAATCCAATCCATAGTTTTTCGCAAGTTTATATACAGCAGCTGATGGCTTCAGTTGCTTATGGTCTCCAATAAGGATGAGATGCTCTAAGCCAGAACTTAACGACGCAACAACATGGCTTTCAAGAACTTCAGCGGCTTCCTCAATGATCGCAATTTTACAGTGAAGCTTTGGTAAATAATGACCATAGCGTGCAGCTCCAGTGGTTGTTATTCCAAGAATTTTTGATTTCTTCATCACAACTAAATCTTCTTCTTTCCGAAGTTCTGCTTTTTCTGCCGTAAGTTTATTGTAACACACTTCTTGCTCTTTTGATTTCTCATATAACTGGTCTCTGTAATGCAGCATCCAATACCGGTATAATTTCCATCGATCATCAATGTCCAAATCCCAAGGATCTCTGATACAGTCAACCTCTGCTTCGGTCATTGCATCTTTTTGACCCAGTTTTCGTCTAATAAAATTGCCCATCTGCTTTTTCTTTGCTTGCATTTGCCAACCATCCCCAAAATTAGGAATATCTTCATCATCGTTCGAATTACTCATAATTTGTCTCCAACTGTCATTGATATTGAATTCGTGATCATCTTCAAGAGTACGACGCTCAGTTTCCCAGGTAACATCATCTTCAACCATGATAGAGTCGTAACCCATGGGATCTTGACGAATTTCCACAAAAACGTCGAAGACATCACCAGCAATCAGTTCGTGTAGAATTAGATCTAAAATATCGTACAGACTTGATTCTACGTGTTGCTCAAATTCAGTTTCAAATTGGTTGAGAAGCCATGATCGAACTATATTTCTTGAACGATTTCCATTTTTGGTAAGATGGCGTTGATGGATAGGTGACATAAAGTCACCTCGGTTAGCTAATTCAGTTATTCGAGTAAAAGAAAATTCAATAAGCTTTCGATTGGCAATAATTTCTTGCTTTAAGAAACGAAGATCAGATGAAAGTTTTCCCATCAAACGAAAAATTTCTCTTGGAACCTGTCGAGAATCAATCATTTTCTTTCTGAGACTACTCAGTGAGAACTGCTTCATCTCTTCTGATTTACTTTTTCCACCAACACGAACTATTCCATCTTTAGGTAGAAAAGTGAGAATGCCTTCCAGAAATTGGTCTAAAGCATGATTCGTATAACAAACAATCAAAATAGGTCCAAAATTCAGTATTTGAGATTGTACACACTCAATAAGAACTTTCACAATTTTTAATCCGATATATGTTTTACCTGTACCAGGTGGGCCTTGAATTATTACCATTTCTTTTGTGAGTGACGTTTTGAGTGCTTCCATTTGACTGTCGTCCAAGCCCAAGTCATCTTTATTCGGCCAGTTAATTCTTGAAGACATTGGTCGAATGCTTAATTTGTGGAACCCATTGAATGGGTCAAACGTGTTCCTCACTGGTTCCTTAGCAATGACGCTTAGATCATAAATCAGTCCCGAATTTCGCACCAAATACTTTGGGACCTTTACATCTTTTTTACAAAATACGATATAGTCAACCATTGGAAAACATGTTGGGTCAGAATCGATCATTTGCAGCTTTAGCAGAACATGATGATAAGCTTCAAAATAAACAGTCGACTCAACCATCACATGAGAAACATCACAGGGTGGAATATCTGCAAGAAAACGAAGCATAATACATCCCCTTTGAAGATCTTCAATATTACGATCAGCCACAACTGCAAAATAAGCACTGTTAAAGTTGTTAGAAGTAAGAACCAACAATGATCCAAAAATGAAACGCTTGCTAATATCCCATCGAACTTTCCGTAAACGATCCATATTGAAACGAACTAAATACACAATGCCAAAATCAGCAGGAATTGGATGTGACACCCTTGCATCTGAATAAACTCGAATATTTGTGTTTCTTCCTCGTTGGGCAGATCCATGTATTTGTTCACTGATGTAATCTTGGATTCCATCGCGAAGTGGAGCAATGAAATCTTCTCTCATTAGTCGAAACTGAACATCTAGATAGTGATCGACACTTTCATATCCTCCTATATTTATGTTTTTTCGAAGAAAAACATTACTGGCCCCGGCAGATAGCAGTTCGTTCAGAGTCGGTTGAATTGGAAGCGTTCTGAAGTCCTCTGGTGGTTTGCGATCGTCAATCGGCTGAAACCTAACATCAACTTGCCGACTGGTGATTTGACGTTCTTTGATGGCAGTTACATGATCATTCAATCTATTAAAAGTTTCTCTGACTCGTGTTGAAACACAGAGTGATCCTCTCGTTTCCATTCGTCGCAAAGTGGACTGCATGCCACATATAAGATCAAACAGACGTTCATAAGATAGACTTTCCAAGTGAACGTAAAGAGCCAAAAAGACAGAGAACATATCTACCAAAAGTTTTTGCGCCTTTGCTGAATCCATTTCTCTGTCAAGTGACAGAATTTCAACAGTACAGAATTTTTTAATCCTCCGTGTAAGAAATGAAGAGTCTAATACTTTCTGAAGTAATTTAACCGTTAAGTTCGGCGAAGTTTGACTACTACAGGCTTTATCCAAGACACGGAAAATATTCGGCAGTTCCTGTAACTCAACAGAATCGGAACGATTTAAGAGGTCCAAAAAACCGACACGCGAATCTAACAGCGGGAGGAGAATTTCGTCATTTTCTTTTTCACATAGTTCGGCCAACTTCACGGATACTGAGGGACCATATCTGAAGTATATATAATAATGGTATTAATTAGTTTCTGATTAAAGCAAATATGGTCTTTCGTAAATTAAACACATAAACTATAATGTTTAAATTTATTAATAATCTAAAACTTATGACATTTTTAGATAACCGATTACAATTAACTTCATAATTTTATAATATATCATATATGTATATATTGTACATAGTCCATTTCTGATTTTACATTAATTAAGGTTGCTTAACCCTTCACGAAAATCGTCATATGTTTTATCCAAGTGAGTTTAGTAGAAGAAAATAGATAATTAACCCTCCTGCCGAGCACAGCAGAATTTCATACATTGTCTTATTCGACAAAAATTTTCTAACAAACTAAAATGATTAATGAGTAATGATAATAATCAATTTTTTAATGGATAAAGCATGATCCAGTAATCCTAATCAAAAATATATATAATTGCGAATAAAGAAATAATTTGTGATTGATAAGACTTTTTAACAAATGGTTGTTAGTTAAATATTATTATTTTACGTTAATGATAGATTGATATTAAACTATAGAATAAAAAATATGAATTTTATCAAATATTTCTTCATTTTTTGGCATACAGAATGAATACGAACATTTCAAAAATAAAATATAATTTTGCAACGAACATAAAAACATCGTATCTATATTTATTTATTATAGGATTTTTCATCATATATTCTAAAATGGTGTATAAGCACTAAATATTATTTTATAATTTATATCAAATATAACATTACTATTTTTCAAAATTTGTAACGCAAATGATATCCAAAACTATTCTTTGCAACAAATATTAAATTTATATCTAATTTTTTTAGTTCACAAGAGATTCTTACCATACGTGGAAATCCATAATAATAATCACCATTGAAGGGTGATTTTTATCATTTTGTAAATGTTAATAAGTGGCTTGTTTTCGATATATGGATTATCAATCAAAGTATACATTAATAGATCCCATTGTTCGTTTGTAAATTAAATAATTTATAGTTGATTTCTAGATACAGGTAGAATATTGAAATTCTAAACGAAGGATTATATATACATTAAGTACTTAATTCTGTTTTAAGAAATCTTCGTTTCTATGCTACACTATACCTCTGAAAAATATTATTCATAACAATTTTTAGCATTGTGAATAACATGTATAATTGATTAAAAGTTCATTTCTTTATTTAAAAAAATCACGATTCTATCTAATGAAGACATAAATTAAAAACGGTTTAAGAAAAATCCCTTTATGTCATATTGTAATGAAATGCTATAGAAAATATATTTTCGGTGAATTCAAATCAAATGCACTGTTTGGTTTTGTAACAAAAAAATCTGAATATTTGATGTGCATTTTGATCAGCATATATATATTTTTACAGATATACAGTAATTTTCAAAATGTCTACATATGATTCAGTAAACTCGTTGTTTCAGTAAAAATATTTTTGAAATTTATCAGTGAAGAAGGTTTAAATAGTTCCAAAATTGAAGGAAATTTTCGCAAATCAATACAATTCGGTAAGTTTAGTACGATCGATTTAGTACGATTTAGAAAATGGAAAAATCGATCAATGTTTTACGTTTTTTGCCGGCGACCGAATAACAAAAGTTAATTTCAAAACAAACAAAAAATGCTATACACTATATAGAATAATTGAAGTCAATTTGATAAATTTAATCAATGTCTAATATCATATTCATTAAAATATTAATATCTTTTATTAGTAGGCCTACATATATACATATATATAGGCTACTTATTACAAGGTATTTTTTATATATAAATATTTCTCTGTGAACTTGTTGTTTAAGTAAAATTTATTATAAAATAAATCAGTAAATATTTTTCTAAAGTTGTTAGGAATATTCACAAATCAATACCTGTTCATTGAAAATCCACCCCTGCCACCTCGGCCAAATCTTTAAAAAATACAAAGGTATAACGTACATTATATATTACTGTAATTAGAAATCATATCACAAAGTTTGTCCAATCATATTAGATTAGAAGAGTTAAAATGCTATTGTAAATAAAGGAAAGTTATTTATTACTATACTATTTTAAAATTGAAAGTTGTAATTTAGCTTCCTTCATAAAGTTATCAATCAAACACACCTGTTTAAAATGTAGTCTAATTTGTGGTACTAAAAATAATGTCGCGTAACAGTTCAGTTGATAGCCTTGTACAGTGGACAATATATCCAAAGTTTAACAGTTTGATTAATTAGTATTTGTTAATTTTGAGGTTATTCATATTATAAGAATATCTGACTTTAGAAGTTAATTTATTCAATTATATAAATCTAAAGCCCTTTAATCGACTGAAGATTGTTTTTTTTATATTGACAGTTAAAGTCGGATAAATAATTTATATTTATAAAAAAATATATAATTCAAATAATTAAGTCAAAATGTACAATAAACAATAAGATTATCTACACAACTCATGCAACAATTGCATCATTCAATTTAATTAACTGACAGCACTCGTCCATCGGACTTGTGCTTCAATATGTTAATCACGAAGAATTTAATAAATATACAAATTTTTAACGGGTTTCGTTAATAACTATTATTATTAAATAGTACAGAGGATAATAACCATAGAGATTATATTTTAATAAATGAGCTGATTGTATTAACCCTTTGTCCGTGGAAGAGGGAGGTAAACAATTTTTTTAATAAATAAAATAAGATTTTGGTTGAACGATGCAATGTATGACCCTGATGATTTTTAGTGGCTAAAATACTTTTTTCTAAATTAAAAAAATTATAAATAAAATGTCATTAACATCAGAGACCAAAAAAACTTTGGGTTTTCTTACTTGCAGATGAAATTAGTAACTAAAACTTGCAGTTTTAATAGAAAAAATAAGTTTATAATAATATATATATATTTAACTTCAATAATAAATTTTAAAAATTAAATAAGTAGTATAATATATATATATCAAAATATTATAGATGCTAAAAATCAAGTCAATTGGTTCCATTGATCAAAAGTTATAACATATATGGGTCAATATAACATGAACAATATGTCTTTTTAATATTTTTCTTAAACTGTAGTTATTGCGAAATCAAGTCATAAAAATGATTCTTTGTTTTGAAAAGAAAAACAACTCGACAAGTCGTTAGAAGGTACTTCTCAATCGGATGATAGAAAGTTTGTTTTTCTAGAGGGGGTGTGTAAACCCTTAACGGAGCAAACCCTATAAAGTATGTCCACGGACGAAGGTTTAAAATGTGGCGGCCTATTAATTATAAAATAAATATTCAAATTGCCGGCCACCTCAAATCAATGCATAGATGTTTTAACTGTATTTCTAGTTGATTATAAACCTTAAACATAAAGTATTCATAGAACCTAAAAAATATATTTTCCACGCAATTACTCCATATATAGTAAAAATTAACAAATACATTCAGAGATATTATATAATATACCACTATTACAATTTTACTAATGCTTTTAAAAATGCAACAATAAGAGTAATATATAATAATGTGGTCATAGATATTATTTTTCTTATAATAAACTATAATATTAACTAAATTTATAATATGAAACATCTATGATTGTAACGTGTACAGCACAAAGTTCTGTTAATGAATTAGTAGCTATCAATATTTAAGTTGCCGGAGTACTATATTGCGAAACGCATATTATGTCGTTAATACTCAATGTTTAATTATGTATTTATTATCAATAACACAAATACGCGTTAATCGACCAATGCATGACCTATAATAATCTTGTAATAGGTGTTTAATATATAGAATGACGTTATTAGAAATTATGACCCATTTTGAAATTATATTATCAGAATTATATTTTTGTACTGATAAATGACAGAATTGTGTACAAGACGAGGGTGTTGTAGTATACGAAAAATGTGTTAAAATAATATTCATTATTATGGATTTTGTGAAATAAATAAGTCAAAACAATATTTTGTTACACATAAGTGACAAGTATGACACATTTTTATCATATAAACAAATGACTGTTTTAAATTCAAAACAAAAATCGTCAAATTGAATATCCAAATTTTTGTCAAGATCACAGAATTACTGACTGGTGTGAAGCCAGTAAAATAATTGACATTACACAAACATTTATATTGCAACACATTCGAATTACTCTACTGAATAGGGTAACATGAGCTAAGACTATTGATTGCTTTTAAAACAAAAAATGGATCAATTGAACATATTTAATTGTACGCAAACATAAGTAAATATTGTTATAATGTAAATATTTAAAACATATATTAATAGTTACCCTCGTTGTGAGAATCTATTATGTCCGCCACGTGAACCTCTACAATTAAATTAAACACAACAAATAAATAATAGTATATATAGTAAAGAAAATTAAATCAAATTAACTTGAAACGATTTGTTATACCGATGAGAATACATCTACGTCTGAGAAACCGCCTAAAAAACAGCTGATCAAGGTCCTGTTTCTTTCACAGTGATCACATTTGAAACAATGCAAAGGTTATTTTCAGTATTTTCAGATAACAACATAGGCGATTTTATGCAAATTAAACGTATTAAAAAAATCACAAAAATGATAAAATATTCTGATTTTTACTAAGAATCCACATAATTTCTGATTGATGTCAATCCAGTAAACCAATTGACACTACACAAGCATTTATATTTTTTGCAAAACGATTTATTGTTTGAACACATCCTAACATTTATATATTTAATTAACCTACTAATAAATAGGATAAACATCAGTTGATCCTTTTTTATGACTTTTAAAGCCATTAAATATTTAACGCTAAGACTAGCTAAACCATAACGAACTATAAATGACAACATTTGTAAATATCGTTATTTTTAATGTAAAGGTTCAAAAAATAGTTACCCTCGTTGTGAGAATTCATTATACCCGTCATGTGAGCCTCTAAAATTAAAAACAACAGAAATAATTGTTAAAAGAGTAAGAGAATCTGTTTATTTTACAAGCTTAAAGGAAATGTTGTTACGATTTCCCAATGTTAAATAAATCCGAAAAAACAAGAAGATTATCATAACATACGAATTTTCGTCGATGATAATTAAGTTTAATATGCAATATATAATTGTTCGACTGATTCTAAAGTTTGTCTCGATATTGGTTAACCCAGAGGTTTATAACTAGGACGCAGACGCTAGGCGTCAACATTAGTATTAGTCAGTTACAAGAGTTGTGAAACTTTAGACTTGTATTTACATTAGCAACAGATTTTTATCATGGTAGCCTACTGAAGTAAATTTTGCTACTTGCCTAATTTCGAAGCAAATACTCATGCGCTGGGAAAATAATATGTGATGTGTTTTTGATGAGTGAATAATCATAGATGATAATTTGGTAGATGAGGAGAGTACTATTGCAATACTGATTATGGATAAATTGCGTTTAGAGTAAAATATAGGATTTTTCGTTTTGTTAATCCTCATGTTGACATGCAAAATAAATGTTATGTATACACAAAAAAACTCAACTATTCATCCCATAAAAAAATCATCAAACAAATCCTAGTCAATCGTACTTTTCCATCACTTTTTATAAAGATAATTCGATTATAAACTTTTTTAAGTATCATTGAATTTAATTGAGGTTTATTAAAATATATATGTAATTTTAATAGTAAATAATGTTAAAATATAAAACAACTGTAGTATATATAATTTTGTTTTGCTTTTATAAATATCATATTTATAATAGTATTTTTAACTTTTCTACCTTTATTAAACTTCTTATTTTTTAAATATTACATTCTTTAGTAAACATAAATATATTATTTACTTTAATTATTTTCTAATTTAAACTTTAAAATATTTCAAGGGTAGGGTTAAAAATAACACACATTTTTTAAATAACTGTAATTAGGTAATATTCTAATGTTTTGCATTTTAACATATATTGCCTTTTGTAAATTTCAATCTTTAAAAATATAATATGAAATTTGGTTAGGTGGTTTGGTAATGACATAATCACTTTTCAATGTCACTCATTTTATACATTTATGCTTTGTTATTTTAAAGATATAGAATTTAAGGAATTTAACAACAAAAAATTCGGTGAAATGTATTTTGGATTAATTAGAGTAATGTTTATAATATCATAGCAATAAGACCTCATTATTGAAATTAATATGTTTGTAATTAAATTCAATAAATAAATTACGAAATTATTATTCACATTCTGAGCTAGCAACCCATGACATCAGGAAATTCTAACAGCTGAATTTAATTTAACAAAATTTGATGGTAATATATTTTTAAATTGTTACTCATATGGTCAAAACATCGGAAAAATGTTTTTTAAATAGGCAAAATTATGACATCCCTGCTACCAATTCAATTCACAATTTTTTAAAAATCTGAAAATACCCATATTTAGTATTAAATTCATTTTAATTGTTGCAATACATGTGTTTAAAAAAATATGTGCAGTTTTAACTCCAACCCTTATGTATAAAATAAAAACCATAGATGTTGTACCTTTGATATCCACCTCTTCCACCCCTAAAATAAAAATATAATGAATTAGTCAATATGATTAACAAAATAATAAAAACATTTATATGCATAACATATCAATTGATTTAATAAGGTAACATTATTTATCATTTTATATATATTTTTTAATTATAAATAAAAACATGAACTCATATGGATGTATGTGTTTGTAATATTTCTATACATAAAGCATATACTTATAGTCTTAATTTATAGTCTTATTTGCCATATTCATACTTTAAAATAATTTTCTACTAAACTATAATGTAATACAGAATGATATCAGTCTTATACAAAGCACTGTTATAATAATTTGATTAAGATTTCAGATGTATGCTGTTCTGAAAAATATTTTATTAAAGTAAAACATAATATTTGTCTAATGTTATTTATAAATAACACAGAAATTGTATTTAAATAATAATTATCTATTATAGTTAAAAAAATATTTAAAATCTGAAAGAATAAAAATAATATTTAATTTAAATGCTCAATATTAATATGTTAAACAATTACTGAAAATTATAATATATACTATTGTTTGATAAAAGTACAAACATATAATAAATAATTATGCATAGGGATTTCTTATATAAAACATTATTAACTCTTTATAAAAATCATTAACATTTTTATTATTGTATTTCATATTAACTATTACTTACTTGCAATTAAATATGAGTGCAAAACTCCTCAATAAAATATATATATATATCTATATAGTATTTCCTTAATCAGATGTTTACCAGACTGATGTGTAAGAAATTAATATATATATATATATAACAAATATTCAAATAATTATTACATTCTATTAAGTAAATATTTTTTTAAAAAATTCATTATTACTGTTTTATAATTCCATGTACAATAAATAAATATTTAATGGAACCACATTAATTAATATATAGTATTTGAACATTTAATATTTTAAAAACTATACACTATTAATTGAGTTATGCATTAATCCATGTATTGTTGTGCAGTAATGTTATTTTTTTAAATATAGATGAATGTTAGTAATCTTTTATGAAAATATGATATTTTCATATTAGCTTGTTGTAGTTTGTATCAGCAGTATTCTCTACAAAGATAATGTGTTTTTCAAAATTTAAAACAAAATACTGATTTAAAGTGTGATAATGAAATTTAAGTTTTATTTAATACTAAATAGATAAATAGAGATTATTAACAATAAATATTTTATTTAATTATATAAAACTGATGAATACATGAGATAATCTCTTTCAATAGTAAAATAAATTGAGACCAAAACAAGAACCATGCAAGTGATTCTTATGCAGTGAGTAAATCTCAGAGAAGCCATTTTACAGAACCTAGATAACTTAAGAGATGCTTAGCAAATAACTAATTATATTTTTCCTGCAGTTGAATATACATAGTTTCATATACATAGTTAAATACACACATAGTTATAAATATATCTCTATATTTGCATCTACAGTTAAATAGTATGTGGAATATGTGGTTGACTCCATAGAACTACTATAGTTTTTTTTAATTTATCTAAAGATAATTATATTATAGTAAAAAAAAATATATATATATATATATATATATTACATAGTCAGTAACATAATATTCTCAAGGGGGTCTTTTATTATATTATTATAATATTATAATATATATAATATATAGTATAGTAAAATATATATATTACATAGTCAGTAACATAATATTCTCAAGGGGGTCTTTTAACTTGGTTGTATCTCAGATTATATACTCATATATTAATAAAATTAGGATGTTATGCAATATTTAAAATTTTAAAAATTAATAAAAATTCAAGTTACAATTGTAGTATATTTATTTATAATGTTATTTAAAAATAATTATATTGAATATCCACTTCCATATTTATAACAATAATAAATAATTATTATTATTTTTTGTATTTTTATATATAACTATGTCATATTATATAGTAGGATAAAAAAAATTTATAATTTTTTTGTGATTTACTTTTATTTAATTTTTTTTATTAAACTGTTTTTATTAAAAAAATTAGGTAGATAGATACATTTTCATAATAGTATCTGATCATATTAATAATATATTGATTAAACATTTTTATAAAATTATAATTCTAAAAAAAAGTGACATATTTGCATATTCTGTAAGATTGCTAATTATTGTAATAATATTTAAAGCCATCATAAGATTCCAAATATCAAATAACAATATATAATATATTGATAAAACGTTATTGTATAAGTACTATATTTTAGCAGCATAATATCAGAAACCAATAAAAACTATATTTTAACTTGATATAATTATTTAATATAAAAATTTATGGAACTATATTAATATTTATATATGTAGGATATTGTTCAGTAATAGAAGTAATAAAAGCAAGCTATCTGTCTGAAATAATATGGGTAAATGGAATAATGGATTGTTTAAATAAACTATGTAAAGTAGGAAATGTCTAGTCTGGTATTCTACCATAAAACAGTAAACAGTTGATCTTTCTACATTATCAAACACTCATTGTCCTTTTTGCCACTTGCCTCTGTGATATTTTCTATAAAAAAAACCTAGACTTATCAATCTCAACTATACTATACAGAGGCAGATTTAGGGGGGAAGTGCGCCTCCCCAATTCACATCTCTAAACACTTTTGTCCCTGAGCTATATCTGTGGAAGTGCCATGCCAATGAATAGCCAGTGAGTGAATACTTTGTTATTGCTTTTCATTCATTGTGACATTCAGCTGGACTTTGATTATGTCATTACTGCACTTATGCCAACAGGCCCCTGCAAAGAATGTTGTTGGGTCAACCTCTTGATGTGTAACTGAAATGTAATTTCTATTGAACTTTATTCAGCAAATTGTAAATTTGGCCTCTCAATATATAAGTTTTGTAAATTCTATTGAATTAAATTTGACAAGTTATATTTTGTTTTTATAACTTTTCAGCTATAAAATTTAAATAGGATTTTGTTTTTGGAGGAATTAAAAAATTGTCCACAAAATGTTTTTTTAATCAACTTTCTCCACCCCCTACTCTCAAATCCTGGATCTGCCTTATGCTACATATAGTCATAGTAGCTTGTCCACTTGTCATTTGTCTAAATGCATCCATAAATTTAGAATTTTATTAGTTTCTGATTTTATGCCACTAACCTATGGCTATACTTTTACCAGTTATTTTTTAATTCATGAATTCCATATAAGTCACATGTATATTAAGGCGTATGCAATGTTATTTTCACAAAAAAATATAAATTTATATTCATCCAAAAATCATGAAAAAATAGCACATTCATACCTGTAATAACCACCTTCGTTTGTTTTTCTTTGCATAGGCAGTTAATTGATTAGTAATGCGCTATGCACCAATAATTTAAAAACATGTTGCTGAAACTTTTCCTATCGTTTTTCTGAAGTTCTCTAACCTCGATGAATTATTCCTGGAATTCTAATTATACAGACGCCAATATTTTTAGAATTTCGTTTTATTGATTCAGTTAAACAATAAAAACTCTTCTCGTAACAAAACCTTATAAAACATACATTGTTTTCAAAATACCACATTCGAACGTTTGAGTACACTCAAATAGTAAGTGTGCATTCTTTAGTATTCCGAACTGATTCTACAGTTTGAGTGTACACTCATTTAAGAACGGTATTCAAAATGTATAATTCATTATTTTTAATAATTTATTTAGATTATATAATTTAGATTTTGATGTACAGATTATTTTATGCATTTTATTATTAATTACATATAATTTAAATTATTCAATTAAACATATTAGTTAATCTCGAGTTTACTTTAGACTATACATTGTATACTAGAATCACATTCCAAATATAAAATGGACATCGTAAACAAATCGTCAGTTACATACAAAGAATATAATAGAATATTCTATATTCTTCCATTAAATAGCCTTAATCACTTTTTTTACTATTTCGTCAAAAATATCGATATAATTCCATATATAACTATATACGGAATGTTAAATTTTGAATTTTAAAAAGTGTTTTCAATTTTCTAATTAATTTTTTGCAGTTATTCAATTATATAAATGTATAACAATAACATAATATATCACACGATAATATATTGTATATATATAATAAATAGAAAAATTTATCGTTAAAATTTTACTTATCTATAGGGATTTCGATCACTCTCACCTTTATGGTCTCAGCATTTTTGAAAAACAGTAAAACCCTTTTACATATTCTATCCCCATGCAATGCTAAAGGATTTTTTTTATCAACCCTACATCACATTTTTACATTATATATTGTAAGTCGATATACTTGGCCTAAGCAGCTTCGCATTCACTTTCTGTTAATAATCTACGAAATCTGATTTTAATAAGCAAAAATATGTTGTGCTTCAATTTGTTTTTTGATCACTCGAGTGTTTCTTTAGAATACTGAGTGTGGAATGTCCATGAATATCCTAAATTGTATTTCCAGCTTCCTCAAAGAATTCGTCAACAAAAGGTAATTTTCGATTGTCAGTGTTTACCTGCAACACTGGTCCTTTCGCAGGCGTCCTACGAGGAACAGTCTTGGGACCGCTGTTATCACATACTCTACATAATTATGATCTATACACCTATCTATGTTGATGATCCTATCAACAGACTGCATTTCCCGATGACAGTATTATCTATCAATCTATCACAACGGTCCCCGATCAGCAAAAGAAAGACAAATGGTTCCTAAGATTTAATCCAGAAAAGTGCGAAACCTTTCATAGTTCAACATTGAAATAATCATCTGCTTATGACTATGACATCCATAGCCACAAACTCGCCAATATACCATTAACGATTGCAGCAACACAAGCTGCGTCACGGCCATATTTACTTACTTCAAGTGGGATGTACTCTTCAACATCGGCGCAACGTACTTGGCCTCAGCCTCAATGACATCGCTATAACGACCTCATCGATATCCTAGCAGAAAAATACCTCACTCCGTCATATTCCAATAAGAGGACGCGTCCACATTTCTAATACCACGTACAGTAGGATATCAACAAATCGAGGTATGATCTTTTTGGAACAATATTTCAGAGAGCACAATTACCACGAAGAGCGCATTGACTTTTACAAAATATTTCCACGTAACAATATATTCTAACGCTGTATCTTTCCTTTTACTTTATGTTTATACTTTTCCGATTTGCATTTACGTTTAATTTTTGTATTGGACATTATTTGTATTTTCAGTGTGACCCATGCGATATATATTACTATAGAAATGGTCTTGTACGTTTTTGATAAATAAAATCATTTCATAAGCGAAGGTGGCCCTCAATTTTGAATCTCCACTCGACTGAATGTAGTAGTTTTAGGAATACAACCATAAATATTGAAAAATTGTACTATAGGGCAGATTATTATCGGAAGAATTCATTCGAATTGTTATATATAATTAAAGGTGCTGAAAACTTTGTACAATAATATTCTGAGTCATAAAGTTCCAAACTATACTTTTATGAGAATTTTAATCAACTAAACAAATATTTAATTTAAAAAATTGAGCCATTTTCAATAGTCATTGTATTTATTTCTTTGCTTTCTTGTCAATCGAATAATACATATAATATACACAACATAATTAGGTTCTCTAAGATACTTTTCTATCCTACAAATCTTCAATTCAGAAAATGTAGCTTATACAAATATATTCAACTACCTAAATATAGCCAAATTAAATTATTGACATATTTGACAATAGACAATGTTTTAGAATACGATTTCAGTTTAAAAACACTTTCTTATTACTGATACAGAAAGAATTATCCAAATATCTGTTTCGGTATTTGTTGTGTATAATTTTTACGTTATTTTAAAATAATGGTTTATTATCAAGAAATATATTCATAGACGTGCAGCAAAATATAATTGGTAAACTTTTCACATTTCGGCATAATATATAATCAATAAGTTAAGGAACCCATCTTTGAATAAATATATAATACTAATTCAATCATTGAGTTACAGATATAAGTATATCCATATATTTTTAAGTAAATTTGTATGTTACGTACCTAACGAATTTCAGTGAAATAGCTTAATTATTTTTGTGCATGGAAATTATATTGGTTTAAAAACTATTTCAAGTTGCTACTACCTACAACACCACTCTAGATTTGATGAATAGATTTCTATGCCCTTTTAACGACTACAAGCATATTCAAAGATAGATTCGTAGTACATACACTAAAATCCGCATGTGCAAAAATATTTCAAAACCGAGAGTTTCATACAAATATGCCAAGCTCCTTTTAAGTAAGAATTAACAGCTAAGCAATCAAACACACAGCTAAAAATCATAATACCCCCCCCCCTTTAAATATTAACGCTGCGAAGTCAATAGCGATAGCAATTTTATCGCTAATATAATCATCAAATGAGACCGCTTAAATACATCCAGATTATTCAAGTATATTTGAAAACAAGCGAGAAAAAGAGAAAGATCACAACAAACCAAATTAAAAAACTGAAGACAATCAGTTAAAGTAAACACCAAACAAATAGAAATTATGAAATACATATGTTAAGATGGAAGAAGTTCATACACACAAAAGATTTAAACTAGTAAACATTTAAGTAGCAGTGAGAGATTCAGTTACTTCTCCTCGTATCACGTTTCTTAGCACGTGAAGCAATAACATCAGCAGCCAATGTCTTAAGTAAGTCTAACATACTTCGTGCCTCGGTAACAGAATTATAAGCACACTTATACTTCTCTGTAGCCTCTGCAAGAGTTGCCTTTCCACAAGCACTTTTTGATTTTTGCTTCAGTCGGTAACGATGAGCAGAATGTCTATTTGACGCCATTTTTCGCAAGTGGCGTTCTTCTGCTGTTGAAGCACGTTTGGACGAGCTTTTGAATTGCGGATAATCTTTCAGATTGTCTGAAGCCTCACCAGAAAGTAAAGAACTTGACTAAAATATAAATGCATAAGAAATAATCAAAAAAAATTATAACAACTGTTATAAGTTTATAAGTTCTGATAAAAATGACTAATTAAATTGTTTAAGTATTTGCTTGCAGATCCCATACCAATTATTCAAGCTATATAATTTAGTGTTTCTTAAAGTTGGGAAATGGATTGGATTAAACTTACATTATATCATGCCTAGAAATACTATCTGTAAATGATTAATATAAAAGTATAATTTTTGCAATCATTACAAAATAAAAATCACCTTTTGTTTAAGTGTACTGTACATATATATTTTTACGGACTTTAAGCATGCGTGGATACTTTTTTGGATAATAATTGTTAGATGACTTTCGGTTATTTTATCATTTTAGACAACAAACTTATTTACTAAATCAACTTACTGACCGGTATTGGCAACATAATACTTATACTATAGTACAATAGGTCAATTTAATTCTGTCAAGTAATATAAAACAATCAGAAACACAAAAAATGAAATAACTTACCAAGACTTGAGTCTCAATACATGATTTGAAAGTTTTGTCGGACAATAATGACTGAAAATATTCCAAAAATGTAAAAGTTTGTAATAAATAATTTTAATTTAATAAATTATAAAATGATTTTCACAAATATCACTAATTTCGATTAATTTAGTTAATTTTGTTTAGTAGTTAAACTACTAAGTGAACAATATGGATATCGTCATTTTAAAGTTGTTTTTCTTTTATATTGTTCAAATGTTATAAAATGTTCTTATAGAAAGATTTACTCAAAATTAAACCAGACTATGATTTGTTTCAAAAAATATATAACAACTGAAAGATTACATTAATTTTATCTATTTATAATTTGCTATTTGAAAATATTATATACACATTATATAACCATTACAGTAGAAGTACACTGAGTTCATCAGCCCGACTCAGGTTACAATATATTTTTCAGCCAATCCAAAAATATTGAATTATCAATGCTCATTGGTTACAATGGGCAAATTTGAATAAAATCTATGTTTTCAAATTACACGATTGCCACCTTACTCAAGAATTTTGAATCAGGATTTTGTCCCGACAAAATATAAAACGAAGGTAACTAGTGTATGGTAACCAACTACATACTAACCAAGGTATTTAGTGTACATTCAGTCTAATTAAGCTTAAAACATAATATCATTTATAAAAAAATATTTGGTAATAACAAAAATATTGCAATTTAGTCGTTTCTCAAAGCTGTCTTAAGCATTATATTATCTTAGTACAGTACTAATACAGTTTTGAAATTGCGTTTATCGATATGGCAGCCGACAGGGATCAAAACGAAATTCACCCATTTAACAACATATATGTACACATATGTACACATATTTAACATATATGTACATATATGTGCACATATTTAACATATATGTGCACATATTTAACATATATGTGCAAATATGTACATATATGTGCACTTATTTAACATATATGTGCAAATATGTACATATATGTGCACATATATGTTGTTAAATGGGTGAATTTCGTTTTGATCCCTGTCGGCTGCCATAGTTAGTTGACATAACATATCTTCCGTTTATAATTATTTTCAATTGTACGCTTATTATTACTATTAATGGAAGACGTTGTAATGTTAGACGTTAATAATGCTCATCGCAATTTTTATTGAACTGCAAATGATAGAAAACAAATATTGTAATAACCACAATTGAAATATTTTATCCTGTTTTTATTTTTTTGTTAGCTAAATTACATAATTAGACTTGTAACTTAAATCCTGAAAAAAGTCAGAAGGAAAAACCGAAGGACATATCCGAAGCAAATATAACTAACTTATTTTCAAGGTTGTCAATGTAAAAGTATCTAAGATAAACAATATAAATTTGAAAATAATCAATGTATATCTAAGCAAAACAAATGAAAGTGATTTTAGAATGTCGATAAAAATGGTCAATTTATGTATAGCACATTGAAAATAACGTTTGAAATAAACAAATAAAATTAATTATAACTAATTTTAATTAATTATTACCAAGAACTTCGTGAATTTAAAAAATACTTTAAAAAATACAACAACAAAAAATTGTATTTTTTAGATTCGCGAAGTCCTCGATTATTACGTTCTTTAAATATAGGTCATTTCGTAAAAAATTTCGTATTTACATGCATAGATACTAAAATATGAAATAAATGCGCCTTTGCATAGATACTTGATT
>JAUZND010032370.1:0-22650 GCA_034780555.1 Coelogynopora nodosa
TTGTTGTATACACACTAAATATGCACTTTTGTTTTCTTATATAGCTTGTAATTCAGCTATGCCAACGTTTGGTTTAAGTTTTGAATGTCTAATTATATATGTTCTGCTCAAAATATGTATTTATGAAAAAATTTAAATAATGATATTGGTGTCCCGCTTTTGAGTTCCAAAAGGTTGGCAGGTCTGCTAATTTATAATGTATTTTATATACCTATGCTGACTGTGACCAAAAAAATACTTAGATCCACTAAATCTTCCAAAGTGTCTGGGGAAAGATTGCACTTTCCCTGACTGGTATTTATAATTGATACAATTATCAAATATTTATATGATTTTAAATTAACTAACTAATGGGTCATTCCAGCAGAAATCATGCACCCAAGTCATGTGGCTGATGTCTTCAGAATTGGTTAAAATTTTATGTAGGCAATGTCTAGTACCTAAATAGGACAAATCAAAAATATTTTGGAAAAATATTTACCAGAACAGATTTTACAGGCTATGGAAATTTGATATTTTTGACAAAATATTGCGTCAGCCAGCAAATGTACATCATTTATATAGTGTTATAATTATTTTCTGTTAAAGAAAAAGATGTTAACTTCTGTTTATTTGCATTAACCATATAAGGGTTTATATTGTCCACTAGGTTTAAATATTTTTTTCTGTAACAGAAAAAATATATGGCTGTTTGAAAATGCCTAATATTTTCGACAAAATGAACATTTTTGGATATTTTGATAGCCTGTAACTTTTTTCTGTTAAAAAATAAATAAATAAACTTTTATATAAGCAATAATGAAGTATTATACCATCACCATGTTCAAATTTCAATAATTTACTAGGTAACAGATCCAAGTTATGGTCATTTAAAGTTTTGAAATTTTGCTATATGGGCCATATATATATAGGTGGTACTCATATCTGTTACCATTTTTGAAAAAAAACAATTAAAAATTAAAAGTTCAATATGTACCTAATTCATATTTAAAAATTGGGTTTCTTTTTCAAGGGTTGTATTAGCTTTTTCAATGTTTGAAAACAAGCAATTTTCAATTGTTAGATTACATTCATATTTGGAGCTGTATGTAGTTTTAGAATACTGTATTAAACATAAAACAAATATATTTATGCATAAAAACAATATATATGTATGTTAATAAAATATATATTTGTATACAAAGCATTACATGATATAAATAGAGTATTATGTATGTGCTTTAATAAGTTATCAGTTTTAAATATACTTGTTTTAATTAACTAATATTTTTTAAGTATGTTTACATTTTGGTTTCACTTTTGACATACATGCAGACTGTAAAACAATAAAAAAATTTTTTTAGATGGAATGTACAATTGGTGCTGCATTAGGTACTCCATGTAATAAGAACAGTTTCTGTAATAATTCAGAGACTAAATTGTGTCCAGAAGACTTTAAGTTGATTTTAAGTTTGACATGAAATAAAACTACTAAGACCACTGTAATTACATATTTATAATAAATATCAATATCATATTATATATATAATGACATTATTATTTAATTGTATGCAATATGGCTACTTCAAGTTTATTATGGCTTTGAAATTATAAAGTTACAAAGTCTCATTTTATCTAAATAATATTTATTTGATTAGACAGGTTTAATTGTAGGCTATGGACAACATAGGTAAATATATTTAGATTAAAAGGTATGCTATTTGTAGCCAGTAAACTGCAATAATAGAAACATACCAGAAGGTTAAAGGTTATGAACAGTATATAGTCTCTATCAGATATGATATGGTATATTACCTAGAAAAGAGGATTATCTTTCTATGGTTATAAAAATCTGTATTTGGCACAATTTACCAGAAATTGAGTTTTGCTTATATATTTTGCATTTATGCATAACATTGTTACATATATTATATAACATTTTCAGTAATAAAATCCATCATTAGGTAGAGAAATTTATCAATAATTTAACCTAATTTGTATATTAATACACTTTTTTTTAAATTTTTATAAATAGCTAATATATTTTTTTCTAGTAAATATTAATTTTTCTTTAAATATACTGAATATTTTTTATATAATTGAAATAATTAATATATAAAAGTATTTTTATCTTTTTCAATGTATATTTTTAATCAGAATATATAATTAGTAATATTAAATGGTATTACCTTTTATTATAATTTAGTTTTTATTAGTTTTTATTTTTCAAGTAAATATACTTTTATAACCATTCTAATTTACAATTTTCATAGTATTATCATAATTCCCATAATTAAAGTTTTTTTTAAATAGCTTATTTTTTTATAATATTATTACAAGATATAATGTTTAAAGTGTCATGGGATATAGTGTCAGTATTGATGCAGTTGTTGCATCTGCTTGAAATTCTTTTTTTGGATTAAGTCCTCAAAAGGTACTTCATGTTTTCGTTTTTTTAGGAACACTACTCGCCACTTTGTCTGACATGAGGAAGTTATCAGATTACATAAAGCCACAAAAGAAATCAAAGACAACTGAAAAGAAGAGGAAGATTGATGTGGCCATCACCAATGACATTGCCACCTTGCAGACCAAAAAACAGAGGTTATTGCTGCTTAATATTAAAGATTTACATAAACAAATGGACATTGTGTGTGATGCAGCACTGGAAGCCAAAGACTCTAAAACAGCAATTATTTAATTCAAGACATCATTGAGGCAAGCATTACAGAAGAGAGCTGAGGAGTTGAAGTCAGTTGAGCAGTCAATAAGAGTCTACAGAGTGTACCAGAAACATTAGTAATTATTTTTTATTAAAAAAACCATCGTGTTTTGCTTTGAGATATGAAAATTCCAAGCAGCTATACTTTTTTGTATGCCAAATTATAGAAATTTTGTTATTTTTATATTATTTTTAATAAAGTTTAATAGTACACTATAAAAAGTTATTTTTTTATCAAAACAAGACCAATGTGTCTGGTACACTTCATTAACTGATAATCTATCTATAACTTAAGGTTCAAATACATAACATTCTGAATGGTTTATATATAATAAGCATATTGTACCTGTATTTTTGATATGATATCTCATCTGTTATACATCTATTAGGTACATTTATTCTAATAACACTTCTAGATTAAATATTACACACTGTTTTAAGGTATATTAAAATAGGTGCTTAAACTCCATGAATTCCCATTTGCATCCCATTTGTTGAAGCAAAAAACATTTTTACTTTTACCTGCCCTAATGTTAATAATCAGTGTAAACCGTACAGATTTTATTTTATACATTCACATTGTTTTTACACAAAAAAATACTTTATATGTATAATTAATCCTGACAATTGGGATCCAGATTGTAGACTATTGACCACTGGATTAATTTGTTTTATCTTTGTCATATTCTTATTAAATTATGTAACTATTAAAGAAAATTACACTATGCATCTTTTCAAATTTAAAATACCTATCTATATTTCAATTTTTGTGTAATACAGTATTATTTTAACAATTGGTAAGGTGTGATGCCAATTTGCAGATGACAATTGTCTGGATGCCAATATACAGGTGTCAATTGTTCTTTTTTTATATAGTCTTGACAGCTGAGCATGACAGCAATATTGTAAAAATTGATAAACGTTTAGGCTTTATTTGGGGGAGTGTATTACACACAACTGACCTTAATTGACTCAACTGTGTAAAAAATAACTTGCATATATAAATTCCCAGACAGCATCTAAAATAACTCATTTAAATTTAATGTTTATTGCATATAAATTCCACAACAACATTTTAAAATATTATTAAATATATCTTTTTGAGATTGGGCCTTCAACATTCTAATTTCTTTATTATTAGTCTTGATACTTAGTATAATTAATAATTAGTATTGTATTTCTATATTTATATTATCATTAGAATTTTATATATCAAAGAACAAAAGTTATTTTGAGGTCAGCATTTAGTGGTCATATATCATTGACAATTTCAGGTTACAATTAAGACCCTCCCCCTATTTCAGTTTTTTCAAATTTTATATGAATTTTGATGAATGCAAATAAAATCACTGACTATGTTTTTGTTATATTTTACACCATTTTAGAAAGCTTTTTGATTTTGATTGGTTGCTGACAAAATTTAAGATTTGAATGATATTGAATCTTTTCAAGAAAATAGGGATGGGAATTCTCTGCTGTATTTCTGTTATTTGAGTGAATCAAATGTAATCTAAAATTAAACTTGGAATTGTGTTGATAACTCTAACAATTTAAAAGCTATATTTTTAGTGGTCCTATAAAACTATGTAGCAGTTGTTTTGTAGAGCTAACATCTTAGATATAACCAATCAACATTTTGTTTTAAAAATAATTGTCATATAAATAGGTAATAGTAGTTGACTGGTTATCTATGGCTAAATTTGAAATTTACCATAGGAATAACATTAAATTGTTACCTAATTCTAAGATGGAAAGCATAGAAATTACCTATGCACAGCCTGTATGAAGTTGTCAAAGTTAATATTGTTAAGATGAATGAGCTATAATTAGTAGATATAAGGCACCCACAGATTGATATTGAATTACTTTTTATTAGATATCTTACATAATACATTTAGTAACAATTGAATACATGTGTATAATTAATATACTTGTGCAGTAATTGCATGTACTTTTATTTGATCAAAATGATATAAATCACGTAAAACATAATTTCAAGAGTTGCTAAGCTCTTCACTGGCATTAATTGCATGTTTATAATACATATATGTGAAAGGTACAATATTGAATATACCAATTCATTATTTAAAAATGTCATATTTGTTTGTTTCCCTAGGAGTGGTGCAATATTTCAGAATATCCTGCAGCAATTGACTCGAGTTTTTTAGATGTATTACTTACTGATGAAACAATTGGTCTTTCAAGGACTGTATCAGAACCTAGATATTCATCAAAATATGATAAAAATGTTACATCATTATTTAGAGCACAGTCTCAAGATCAAGACTCATATTCAGTTTTATTAGACCTTGCTCAATCATCATCTGCATTGTCTAACAAGATTCAAAATAAACAAGATGACATTCTTACTCAATCATCATCTTCATTGTCTAACAATATTGTAAATGAACAAGATGACATTCTTACTCATTCATCATTTGCATTGTCTAACAAGATTCAAAATAAACAAAATGACATTCTTACTCAAACATCATCTGCATTGTCTAACAATATTGAAAATCAACAAGATAACATTCTTACTCAATCATCATCTGCATTGTCTAACAATATTGAAAATCAACAAGATGACATTCTTACTCAATCATCATCTTTATTGTCTAACAATATTCAAAATGAACAAGTTGACATTCTTACTCAATCATCATCTGTATTAAGAGATTGTACTAGTTATAAAAAGAATACTAACGTAAAGATAATAACTGATAAGAAAAAACTACAGGGAAAAACATACATGTGTCCTCTTCTTAAAAGGAAAGACAAAAATATAGTTCCACATGTTATAAAAAAATCAAAGTTATCCCAGCACATACGTGAATCCCATAAACATTTATTAAAACAATCTACCATGGATGAATTGATTATTAAGATAAAAATACACACAGATAGTTTCCGAAGTGAAAGTGCTAAAGCAAGAATGGAAGCATGCCCATTATGCAAAATTTTAATATTTAGGTATACACTATCATCCCATCTTATACACCAGCACAAGCTTGACAAAAATCAGTTATATGATCTAATAGCACAAGATAAACAGAAAAAAGCAGAAGAAGAGTTTAGAGCATTGTCTTATCAAACAACACCTATTGATGAGTTTCTCAATAAGTTTGATCAATTTGCAATGTCTTGGAGTGGAGGAGGTCTTAAATCAGTCACATCTCAAAAGTATCAACGTATGTTGAAGAAAATTTATGATCACTTGGAAATTGAAGAAAATCCATATGATATACTTGATATTGAAAAAGATCTAAAGATTGCATTATTTATTGAATCACAGTCAATAAATTGTCCAAGTAATCCACAGACAACTATTACTGGGTTAAAACATGTAGTTGCTTTTTTGAGACTTGAACATTGTGAGCAAATAAAGCTATTTGATTTAGAATGTAATTTGAAAGCATTAGAAATACGGTTAGATAAACTAACTGATACATATGGACGCACAGTTAAAAAAAGAACTCTAGCAAACCTTCGAAATACATTAGATGATGAGCTTTTAACATTTGAAGAAATTTAGCTTTTGCATAATCATCTTGCATTTCTTGTTAAAATGTCTAGAGTTGCAAAGATTTCAGACCCTATTGTTCCTTTGACTATTGGTGCTTATATGTCATTTTCAGGTGGCAATGCCCATAGACCAGATATACCAACAAATTTTACAGTACAAGAATATCAGGACTGGTCAAAGAATGTTGATTTAGAAGTAAAAGTTCATGATCACAAAACTGCATCTATTTATGGTGCAGGTAGAGTTAATATTGATGGTATAAAAGATTTGCTCATAAAATATGCTTCATTTCGTTTATTGTCTGTTAACGCAAATTCAAATTATTAGATTTTTCACAAGAAAGTTTCTCAGGTTTATGGGCTAAACACAGAAAGGAATACCCTTACCTTCAAAATATCACACACACAGCTTACAGAAAATATATCGAGACCCAGTCAAAACTTCAACTGTCCGAAGATCAGCAAAAATCGGTTTCAGATAGACTACTTCATCGTTACCAAGTTGCCAAACAGCACTATCAAGCAACTCCAAATTCTATTTCAAAAGCAGCTAGCATGTTTGTTTTAAATTTGCTTAACAATGTAACAGCTCCAGTCATCACGTTATTGGATAGAAAAAATGGTAAAAACATAATGTTTCAATATTTTGTTCAGTTAATTTGTTTCATTGTTCTGTTGTTAAATTTAGTTATTTTATTACTATTATCCATTTCTATTAAGTCATTTAAGGTTACACCAGGGTAAGTTTTTATTAACGAACATAGATTTTTTATAAATAAAAAAACATAACTGATTTTACAAATTTACTATTACAATACTATATAATTATCAATTTATTATTCTGTGTTTATAAAATATTACTTCAAGTAGTTTAGAATAGTACAAGATACATTTAATATATTTTAAAATTTAATCTGTGAAATCTGTGTAACAAATTAAAACAAAGATTAGTTAGGTTGCGTACAATATGTTAAATCAATATTTTAAATTATATATAATTTCTAATGATACTGTGATACTTATTTTTATATATAGCACCTATTTTCATTTTTTTTAAATCATTGCAAAGAATATATAGGTACAATGCAGGAACAGGACTATTTAGGATAAATTGTCAAATTTTAGCCTAATGAAATGCACTTGTAAATTATTAGTCACTTTTTCCAAAACCTAAAATATATTTATGTTTGCATATTTGTTATTTAGATTCTCCTATCACAGATTTCAATGTTACCACATTTGAAAAAAAGAGAAAACTCCATACTCAGCAAATCGTAAGTTTAAATTTTTTCTAATAACACATTTTTTATGAAGCTTCTTTTTAAAATGTGTTTATTAAATATATAATTTTTTAGACATCAATTGACTTAGATTCTCCTACTTGTGATGTCAATGTTACTACAGTTGAAAAAATGAGAAAACTCCATACTGAGCAAATCGTAAGTTTCAAGTTATTTATATAACCGAAAGTTTTTAAAGCCTGATTGTGTTTTTTATAAGCAAATTGCACACTTTTAAAGCATTTTAAAATAAGTTTAATATTTAATTTCAGACTTCAAATGACATAGAATCTCCTACTGAAGTGAGTTAATTTTAGAATTAAATAATTTGACCCTTTGGTGGTTAATAATAAATCCAATTTATTTGTCAAAAAATTTGGTGATATACATAAAGAACTACTAGAATGATAACTGTATAAGGATTCAATAATAAATTTTGTGACGATATGAAAACCGATATTACTACAAAAAGGGTCTCATACTATTTTTAAACATAAATCGATAAATGTAAATATTGTGAATCATGCTTCCATCAGAGAATTTATTGGAAAATGTTTGTCAATATTCATTGCTAAACATAGATGCGAAACCCAAATTTGAAATATAATAATATAGTCGTTCTATTTAAAAAAAATGATTATATTCTTTCAAATAGATATTTTAGAACAAAAAATTGACAAATTCTATTCCGCTAATATACTATATTCCATAGATGTATTATCTGAGCAATATATATTCCAAAATAATGTTCAATTTATTCACTTACGTTGGCATGATTCATAATATTTGTCTTTATTGATTTTTGTTCCAATGTACAATACGCATTGTGCCAGAAACAACTTTTGGATGAAATAAATTAATATTTATTCGTGGTTACTTTTTACAATAGTATGCATTTTGTGTTTTTTAAGCAACACAATTATATCTATGACACACAAATGAATTAATATTTATTTAAAATATACGTGCAATCAAAGAAACAGCTGATATAGACAGTTCAAACAGTTATACTGTCAGAATTATTTCATTCAAAAGTTGTTTCTGGCCCATTGAATTGCACGTGCATGCCCACTGAATAATGGAGTTGTATCGTCGCATGGAAGTCTCCTACAGCACGAAAGTATGACACTTCTCGTCATTATGACACCAAAAAATTGGGTATCTTCAAATGACATATCTCATCATTATGACACAAAACCGATCGCTATGAAATTAATATATTGTATAGGTGCTTTTCTCCTCTATATAACTGTGAAATTAGTTTTTACCCCAGATATTTCATTAAAAAGATATTCACGTAACAATATATGTTAAGATTTATATCATCAAAATGACACCGTTCATCAAAATGACACCATTCGTCAAAATGACACTCGTCTTTTGTTGTACCGCTTCAGTGATTGTTTACATTTTGAGCGCGACAATTCAGATTTGTTAGCTTTTAGCGAGTGGATACATCATATAGCATAGTGAGTATAGTCTTATATATTTTTTATTAAATAATTCCTTAGTTCTTAAAACTTGTAATTTCATTTTATTTGCCTGTGTATTCATCATTAAAGTATTCAGTATTAAAGAAGTTCTATTTAATATACATATACTTATATTTATTGCAGTATCTAATCTTATGCATCTGAATTCTTACTGCATAATTGTGTAGTGCTTTAAGCTTAATTCTAAACACAATACAACTGGGACTCATCCATGATTTTTCAATGGGGGCAGGGGGGGGGGGTGCAGCACTATTTGACTAATCTTCAATTTTTAAATAAATTATATCATTAATTGCTAGAAAAACAAAGAACAAGTTGTGGACTGGACAACTCATCAAAATACCATGTTGTACACAATTCAACTCACTGACAAGTCAATGCATAGAAAACTCAACTTGTGGACAAAATATTATTTACCAAAAATGAATGAATGTTATACTCCAAAATAAAAACTGATTTTTTTTTAGAATCTAATTACGCATGATTTTTTTCCTTACTTGAAAACAGCAAGGCCGTTGGTGCATGACAACAAATTAGAATATATCAGCATTACTTTTGTGTACTGAAAAAGTATCAGTATACAGGCAAATAAATAATATGTACAGCACAGCACTGAGCAAAGCAAGATATTGTGATATTTAATTGACATCCAAATAATGTTTAGAAAATGTCTTTAAACTGTGATTTATTTAACATATTGCCATGTCTAATTGCAGTTTGAATGATGCTGGAAGAATACATATTTAAAATGTCATTTTTGCAATGTATTGCAATACCTAATTGATGTCTAAATGATGTAGGAAAAGGGTATTAAAAATTATATTTATATGGAACAAACAGTGATCTATCTGTCTACCATGCTAAAGGTCTGGGTTCATATCCCACTCATGACACAAGTCACCACTGTGTGTAATTCGGTAGTGGAAAATGTGATGGTATATGTGATGGCATACCGCATAGGATCCGAAGTCCCGCATCACTACCATAATTACCCCTCCTTTTTGTGCTTTTTTCTTTGCTTCTTTGATTTGGTTGTGATTTTTTTTGACTTGGACCTTGGACCAAATTGGCTCTGATTTTGGCCTCACCGGATGCCCGACAATAGTTATTGATACAGTGATTATGACTTTCCATCTTCTAATATCCAGATCATTGCTTATTGTACTAGATAAGCTTGTATTTATCTTTTTGGTTCATAATTTATTTGATTTTGTGACTTTTGGTAGATGTTGATTTGCTCACTGTCTGGATCTATTTGCTTTCTCTTTGTCATATCCTCTGGTTCTCATTACTTTTTTTGAATTATTCATATTAAGATCTTAATAACTATCACTTGTTGTTTTATGGGTGTTTTTGTTATTTTTTGGTTTCATCATTTTGGGATTCAGCCTCTTTCATAGCAATGTTACTCTATTATGTAAAAAGTTGTATTTTGGGAGCAAAGTTAGCATTTCATTTTTTCTGTATTTATAAATTCTATAATGAATATTTGACAAATATTTATTGAAATGTAGTGATGATAATAATGTTGGTTGAGCACTTCTCTTATAACTTTGAAAAATATGGTTTTGATACCTGATGGTCATCTTATTATTACCAGCAACCATCAGCAACATTGGTGAAATTAGTAATATCAGTAAAATTAGTAATATTTCAAGGTCAAAATGTTCTCCAAATTGCAAAAAATTCCTTCACTTTCTTTTTAATTTTTTTAAAGGCATGAAGATTTCCTTTAAATAAAGTAAGTTTCAATATTATTATTTGGAGTTGATAACTGCCAACAGGTTGTAAAGAGCCATATCTTCATTTTTTCATTTTTTGTAGATTATTATACTAAGCTCAATGTGCATCTTCTACTAAATTTCTAGCCTAATATATATTTTCTTACACCATACATAAGGTTTAATTTTGATATCTCTATGTCATGGCAGTAAACTTTTAATTAAAAATTGGTTTTACCAACATTAACTCTTTACCATCAGGCAGCATATAAGTGGTGATTTTGGTACCTAATTACACCAATGAAATGCATCCATTGTTTCTATTTTTAGAAAATGGATTTTATTGCACCATCCCCAGAAGATTTGGCAGAATGTAGTATGCTTAGCATGTTAAATGGTAAATATCTAAAATTTATTCTGCTACAACAGAAAACACTATGCATAAATATATCCCCTTATTTTTTTTTCAGGAGATGAATTCTGTGATGAAAATGTAAGTTCAGTTTGAATTACATCAATATACATTGCCAGTATACATTAGTATACATGTATGTATTTGTAATAATAAATATGTATCAAATATAACAATGCACATATTTTGCCTGAGAGATGAATGCTGTTAATGCTGCTATTAAATATATAATATTTAAATTCATTTTTAATTCATTTTAAATTCCACATCTTCTACTAACTTTATTATGTTGAGGGCTATGCAGGTACCAGTTTCTGTTTCTGCTTCTGTTTATATGTTGGTTTATTTTGCTTATGTTGGTGTATTTCGCTTATGTTGGTGTATTTTGCTTATGTTGCTTTTAACCCGCAACAGCATTTTCAGGTCTAATCTCTTTCAAACAGTCCTTTTCAGGGCATTTAACCCTTCATCTAATCCTCAAAATGCCCTTTTCATATCTAATCTCTCTATAACCGTCTTTTTCATGAATAACTTAAAAGGGTACATTGGATTAAAAACTAAAATTTGGAACAAAAACATGAAGTTTACTTATAAAAAACTGCTGTCCAACACAGACTTTAATTCAACAAACATCATTATGAACAATAATAATGCTTAATTGATATTTTCATCTTTGTTTCTAAATTATTCCTGCAGTGTTTCCTGACATCTTCACATCTCCACAGCTGTATGAAATTGTCAATGTGAGCAACCATAATAATTTGACTGATATTGTAACTTTTATAATTGTGATAGAATTGATTTTATTATTATCTATCCCATTATCTATCCTAATTTTACAACTAATGTAATATTTATTTACTGTTATTTGATAATGACATTTAGATATCTTTCAATAAAAATGTATCATAAAAATATTATTTATTTCACTCTTCTCCACTTTCATGTTGTATTCTACACCCCATGTACCCAACATCTTTCAGTATTTCCTTTTTTAAAGTATTGTCATGCCTTGCTCACTTTTCCTCTCTTTCATTCCTTGTATATTTTCCTATTCTTTTCTTTCTAATTTATCTCAGCTTAACCAGTCAGCCTCCCACGCCAGCCCGAGTCAGGACACCCTCCATGCCAACCACGACACCCTCCATGTCAACCACGACACCCTCCAAGCCAACCACGACACCCTCCATGTCAGCCACGACACCCTCCATACCAACCACGACACCCTCTATGCCAACCACGACACCCTCCATGCCAACCACGACACCCTCCATGCCAACCACGACACCCTCCATGTCAACCACGACACCCTCCATGCCAACCACGACACCCTCCATGCCAACCACGACACCCTCCATGTCAGCCACGACAACCTCCATGCCAACCACGACACCCCCAGCACGAGTCAGGCCTCTTCCCAGTTAAATAATAAACAGGTGATCCTATACCACAAACTTGATACTGCACTTGATATTTTATTTAAAATATCTCAAAAAGGGTCATAATTAAAACCATAGAGATCTTGCTTTATAATCTCTTATTCACGTCTAGAGTCATGGTCTGGTAGATTCAAATGCTAATCGATGGCACAGGCGGCCATGACAGTTTAAGCTATAGCGTAAGGCAAATGCACTTTGAATTACATGGTAAAGAGCGGAATTTGAGACTTAATTTGGTATCGTGAAATGTAACGAAAATTACACATCAATTCGCAGCTATGATCAAGTCATGCACTGCAAAAATATGTTTCTTAGACATTGTATATGACCGGATTAGTTATCTGAACATTTTGGGAAAACCTGATCAATCCTGATTAACTTTACACAATGCGGAGCACAAAAGCCACATTTTCAATGTTAAATCTATCACTTTTGCCTAGCGATCAAAATGACAGGGATTGCCGCGTTTTGAATTAGATTGTCGATCTAGTAGATCAAAGGATTGATTATTCAAGATATCTATGATTAAAACCATATATCCTTTTCAAAGCCTGCTATTATCATGCAAAATTTAAACGTGTACGAAATATCAATCTGGTTTCAAAACTTGCACAATTCTACAAGATGTTAGTCCACTATTTCAGCATAGATGAATGTGATTTAAAATAAAGTCATTTAATATATAAAGGACACATTAAAAAGTTGTACTGCTTCTTAACAGACTTGCGTTAAAATATTTTTTCCTCAATGTTTCTAATGCAAGGATGGTGGCACGGGTAATGATGTTTAAATATGTATTTTCTAATGCTTTATAAAACACTGAGTAAGTTATCTTCATCTGGTATTATAAATGAGTATCATCTGTTTTACTTGGTATCAAGCGCACATATATTAGGCTGTTTTTATACATGACTTTCAGGACATACTACATAAAAATAGGCCGAATTATTAAGTGAAATGAAATTAATATTATGTTGACCACTGTAGAAACAACACAAGAATCATCATTATTCTGTTTACACGTAGGTATCGCTTTACATGAGGTCTCGACAAGTCAAATGACACAACCATGCTTCTTATTGTCTAACAACAGACTTTAATCACCTTTTGTTTATTCTATGTAGTATAATTTATTTACTGTTTATTCCATTTTGTTGTTCCAAATATTGTTTTCTTCTTTTTAATTTTAGTATTATAATTTTTTAGTTTTATTCGTTTCGTATATTTTTGATGTAACAATATTTTAAATTCCTCCTTCACTCTTTTAAAGTCGTTTCTTTTTATAACCGTGGTTTCCATGGGCTAACTCATTAGTATGGTGTTTATTAATCCTCAAGCATGCGGTATCTGAATTGTACGTCGGTGATCATGCAACCGTTTGAGGATTAATGATCCCGTTGAAAATATCGTGGCAAATGAGCTGCCATATATCGATCATAATAAATATTCTGGATCCCTTTCGTTTAACAGAGTTAGAACTGAAAACTGCATGGCAATAACTATTCAACATAACTTTATGATCACATCTGTTTTTTTCACAATCGCGCTGGAAAGTCGTACTTATGTCCCTTCAATTCTTTTCACCTGATCACTAAATCGAGAATTTCGCAGCATATTAAAGTCCAACACAAAAACCTTATTCACGAAAGCAGACTGGTAGGGGGGAACTCACTAAAGGCCCTTGTGAACAAGGTAGTGATATATAATCAAGGAAAGTCAGCAAGTCCAGCTACGACCAGCCAAAGAATCTGCGAGGAGTGCGGGAAGATGCTATCCTCGACCAACATGGCCCGACACATGGCTCAGCAGCACCAAGTCAGTTCAACGGATCGCATCGTATGGAGAAGATCGCTGAGCTGGAGACCACGATCACTACACCTCCCACACCCACTGTCATGGACCAGTTCCAAACACATATTACTTCGTTCGGGGGTGGCAATAATAAGCTTAGCACGGCACGGACTCTGCGGCTGGGGCTCGAAAAGGTTATGCAACGACTTCAAATCGATGATCCGCTTCAATTTATAGACCAGTCAAACCGGGCCGAGATCTCAGCATTCTTAGATTCAGAAGCTTCCAGGACGAAAAATGGGGTAAAAAGACTCGTGGAGAGCCTTCGAACCTTTTCGTCGTATCTTTTTACAAATCTGTCTTCCGAAGTTCGTGCTCGCGGGCTCAATGAGCAACTACATCCATTTAAACAGAGCACTCAAATGTGGACAAAGAGCTTCACGAAATTGAAGAAAGTTAACAATGCCGAGCTTAGAAATAAGCTAGATTCAAACTTGTTGAGCACCGATGTCGTCATCAAAATGCAACAACATCTGATTCCACCTCCCCTCAGCACTTCCACGGAGAATCTTGCCGATTTCATTGGGTTGTACTTCTGCTTTGGGGTTGGGAACGCTCATCGAGCAGATGTCGCCAAGAATGTAACACGTGAAGAGTTTCTATCATGGAAAGAATGGCAAGCACTAGACTCTTCAGCTGAATTTATGGTGAGATTTTATAAATTGTCTCCTAATACCACAGACATGGGGCTACGTCACTGACCACAGAACAAATTATTTTGCAGGTATAATGTGGCTCCTGTATTCAAAGAATCACGATATCGCCTTTATACATAATAAATATTCATACCAACCTATTACAAGCTTTAAAATGCAACATTTATTGTTGCGCTACGCGTCCTCTGATTTATTCGTATTTATGCCCCCGACACATGGGTATGATACCTATATTTATAAAAATTGTATTAATAATAGTTTCATTTAAAATTTATTCTTTCGAATCTCTCTTATAATGTATTCTAACCCATTATAATATGCGATTGTTCAAAATGCCTTGTTTCGAAATAAGAGTTCATAGAATCGATGTCTTCATTACCATGTTTGTCTATTTTAGAATTAGTTTTCCACTTTCTGAAATTAAGAACATATAGCAATAAAGAGTAGTGCATTAGATACTCATGAATCACAATAAGGAATAATAACTAAATCATCTACATTTTTCACGTTGGGATTCTTTTTAATTAGTCACTATTATTATGATTTATCGATTCCCCCCCCACTGTGATTTCCGTCTAGGTGTCTAAACACAAGACAAATTACATCTACGGGGCGGCTCGCGTACGAGTAGAAGCCATCTCGCACTACCTGCTGGAATACGGGTGTCGTGATGCTGAACTGGGAGGAAGATTTCTGGTTTTCTCGAAAGACTTTGGACAAATACTTAAGCGCTTCAGAGAGTCCGTCGGTGTCACCGGAGACATGAATGCAAAATTTCGGCAGTATGTAGAAACCCAGGTAAATCGCAAGTGTACATTGAAGGGAAAAGATAATACGTAATAAATTCGGTGCAAAACTATTTAGCTGATAATTCCAATGCACATTTTACGTATATCTATATTAGCTGACATAGAAAGATTCTGACCAGATAAGTTACATTCTTATTTAAGCATTGTGATGTCAAGAGAAAGCTGTATATTTTTTAATAATTCGTAAATATTGTCTGAGATGAGATTAGTGTCAGAATTTTCAAAACATCATAAGAAAAGTGTGCAACTCATTCTACAGGTACCAATACTTTGGTTCTCCGTTCTATTTTAAAAAGTATACCTTCTACTTATCACTCTACACTTTTAGTTACAATAAACCTTTAGTTTTCAACAAACCTAGCTTTTATATAAATATTACAATGTTTATTTATTATTGATTCAGTCCAATTTAATGATTGTTTCTCATTTACTTCTACTATTATGATCACGTCAGAATATCATTAAACTAAATCGGGATATTTTAAGATCTTTCTGTTTGCAGTCTATATTTTTAATTGAGATAATTTTTTTTATCAATTTGGAGACGTCTATAGTTCACTATTCCCAGGAGTCTAGGATTCAAACCATTGACGTTATGGTTTGAAGCTGCGCCATTCGAATCTTTATGGATTTTTGACAACTGAATATTGCTTAATTTAATTACTTATGTTAAGTATGTTAATTAATAGAAAATAGTTAAGAAAATGCCGATATTGAAATATTGAAATATTTTTGAATGTTTGCCTTATTTTGAAGTTATGAAATCATATAATTTAAAGCAATAAACCTAAATATAAATTAAAGCAATAGTATTTTTACATTTGATGAACTTGCTTAAATAGTTTGCATATTCCCTCTATTAACTGTTCTTTTATTTATTTTTTCTTACATTACAGTCCAAAGCTAAGCTTTCGCCATCGAAGCAAGAAAGCGTGTCCAAGCGCCTCTGTCATCGGTCGTGGGTTGCTAAGCAGAGCTACCAAGCCAACACACACACAGAGAGCGTTGCTGGTGCATCTGCAATAACAGTGCTGACTGACTGGAATGGTATGTGTTATTAATTAATATATTTGCATTAGAAGTGTTTTTAGCATTATGTAATATGTACTAGGCATAAACATTTAATATTGTAATATTTTACACAATTAAATGTCTATGGCACTAGGCATAGATAGGTAATCTGACCCAGTGTCCGCAGAATTGGCAGTAACATAATTGGCATAATAGCAATCGCCATTTTCCCTCACTTTGTTTAAATATAAATGATTGATTTGATAGCTGGGGTGCGTTTCATGAAACTACAAGTCTACAATTCACAAGTCTGTGTAGATTTGTCGAGAATCCACAAGCGCTTGTAGATTGCTTTACATGAACCTAAAATCCACTTAAGTGTAAAGTTTGAGAGGTGTATCCCGACCTTTTCTAAATAAAGATCTCCGGCTTATTTTTATTCGCAGCTGAATGAGCTTTGAAATGTATTCAAGTAAAATAGAGCTTGATATTAGCTGCTCTCTCTCTCTCTCATACAAAGTATTTTTTACATTCAAGCTCCATCAACATCTGCTCCGGCCAAGCGTCCGACGGAGAGCCCAGCCAAGCGTCGGGCCAAGCGTATTGCCAAACGTCCGGCCGAAAGTCATCCCAAGCTTCTGGCCGAGAGCCCAGCCAAGCGTGTGGCCAAGCGTATGGCCAAGCGTCCGGCCGAGAGTCCGAAAGCCCAGCCTGAGGCTTCAGCAACTGGACGCCGAATCACACCTATTAATCGGTTTATACTCGAAGTGTTTAGTAATAAGTAACATTTGATTGTCTTTTCATATTTTACAAATTTTACATTATTCAAACAATTTCAGGAAAGCGACATTTGCTTGTATATATTATTATTATATTGCTTTACAAATAAATATACATTTACTATGTTATATGATCATTCGTATTTTGATTCTATGTGCGGGGAAAATTATTATTTAATTTTGTTTTTGGCGAATTGCATTTATTGTCATCATTTCATTCTATTCATCATTATGACAAGAACTGCTGATTATAATAAGGATAATATTTTGTTAATCACAATGAACTCATTACCGAAAATTCCAGTTCAATTTGTTGTTCTACAGTTAGCAATAGGTAGTCTTACGTAATGTTCGAAATACATCATTTTTATAATTACCAGATCATAGTAACTCTGTAATGTTGGTGCTACCTACAACTGATAGTCGATCTCCTATTTTGTCTAATAAAATTTAAATTACGTTGCAAAAATTAATAGTCTTAGCCTATTTGAGCATTAATTAGTGTCACTAATGAATTCGCAGAACGTCTTAACATATTTTCTGACTAAAGACAACACTAATAAAGATAGTGAACTCTTATCATGTGGCCTAAATGATTATTTCTATTCATTGACTCGAATTATATCGATTTAGTACAGACGTGTCATTATGATGAGAAGTGTCACGGTTACGTTCCTAAAATCTTCTCATTTTTAGCCCTAAAATTAAGGCAGAATAAATGTAATTTGATGCGTGTCATTTTGAAGAGATGTGTCATAAACGAGTTCCCGTTTGATTTATTTCAAATACGCGCTGTATTTTACAGTTAATATAAACAAAACTAAATATGTGCCGAGGTAGTCCCCATTAAATCGATAGTCAGACTGTGGTTCCCATAAGATAGGTTTGATGGAGAAGGGTGTTACGGCGATTTTATTTATAACACTAAAACTTATTCTGCAGGACTTTCGGGAAGTCTGCAGAGGAGGCTACGGGACTACTTTCAGACATAAAAATGCATTTTCCATACATTCAGCAGTTTAAAAAGTAATACCTTTCTATATATCCATGAACAACTTTTCCGAGCATGTCTAAAATATTTTAGTTTTTGGAAGCCACAGTTAACGCAATACAAAGAATTCAATATTGTTAACGATTGTGAAATATTTACTCAGTCAAACATTATAAATTAATGTTGTTCCAATTTTGAATTCCCAAGATACCAATTCAAATAATATTAATTTTATTCATTCAAATATTCCTAAAGTATTTAACATAACAATTCAAAGAATACTATTTTTATGTATTATAGCTATTCATTATTTATTTACATAATATTATTATGTTACCTGCTTATTCATACATATTTAACTAAAGTATCATTCCTGCATACGAAAATTACGCATCTCTTTTCTAATTTCAGAAGAATACTATTTATTTTCCAAAAACTGTGTCCTTTAACAATTTATACATATAGCTTATACTATACATGTATATATTTTTTCTTAATATTTATTATATTTCGCAGTCGTTTTTCATATAGTTATTCTTCTAATAATATTATTATGGTACATATTTAACCCATATAATAACAACGAAATGTAAGTTCATTTATAAACTTTTATTGGCAAATATTAAAGTTGTAAAAATATTTTGTTATATCATTACCGCATAAAAATATTACAATGTTAAAATAATGTACGAATATTTTGGAATACTGTATATTTCAATTATAATAGAAAGTTTATTTAGAGTTGTAAAGATGGGGTGGGTGGATTTGGTTTTTAGTCTGCTACAGTTTCTATTTTAGGGCCAAGACTGAAATTGTTTTGTGATGAACTGTGTTTAATAAACGACAGACACGGAATCATCCTTATAGATTAAGTGTTATAAAATGGACACTATCCACATTCATTACAAAGGTGATGAGGTTCCAATTTGATAACTCCTCATATAAGAGCAGAAAAGATTCCGTTAGAAAAACTGCTCATAAATGTATATTTATTTATATGTACATCGATATCATTGCCCAAGCGGAGTTTTAACACTTTAAAGGTAAATATGTGTTACATTTTATAACTTACTTTGTTAATAAAACTTTTGAATTAATACATTTGATATGTCTAATGTTTGACAAAAATCATAATCGTCTAACGTGTAAAAATATATAGTTAAAATAGATTAAAAAAATTATTTGATTGTTAAAAAATGTAACACATATACCGATAAAGATTGAGGACAAAGTTGTATTCTTTAAAAAATAAAAATAATATTCTCCTTTTCAATAATGTTAAGCTTCAATTCATTATCAAATATGTAACAATACTTTTCATTAGTCCGTTCGGGCAATTATGTTTTCAATTATTCCTGTTTTCCAATCACTCAAGTATTTATTTCATTTACATTTTTATCAAAAGTTATACGTTTTTCTCAACATTTTTGTTTGTGAACCTTGATAATTCATCGTGCTTTCGTTTCTTCATTTATTCAATTTTTTTTCATTTTCGTATAAACATGTAATGCGTACTTTTTGTATTCATTTGTCAAATAAAACATATCTTCATCATTGGCAATAATCAATTTTTTGAGTGGAGCAGTGTCTATTATCATCTTGCATCGTATAACTGCTAACGTTTTGACTGAAAAAGAAAACACAATATTAATTTTAAAACTATGCATCAATTAAAATTCTACCACATTTAATAAATATGTATGTTTAAATAGTTTAAAATATAGTGGACAAACTGTACATTTAGTTTATGTATCTATTGCATATAATATCTTACCATGGATATGATGCAGGCTTTTCAATATCATCATATTAACACAATATCCTGTTTTATAGATGTATAGGTCTGCTTTGCAATTTATAATACTTTTTGAGATTCGTCAAAATTTCGATTTGTTCCGAAGTAGTCATTTTAATTGTCATATATAAGTTTCATTTGTATTCCTGTTTCTATCACAAATATTTCAATTCTTCTGTAGTAGGTATTATTCGTTGCATTTTCATAGTATTCACGAATTGTTTTTCAATCATATACTGTGTTTCAATGTTTTTCCATCAATTGTAAGTCAGGTAGTTGTAGTAAGTCGTAAGTCGTAAGTCGTAAGTCGTATGTCGTAAGTTGTACAATAAGTCAGGTTGTTATAGTTTCTTTTTTAACATAACATTCAGAGGCGTCCTTATCAATTCAATGTCCGATACTTTCTCTGAAATAAATGAAATAAATATGATGAAATAAATTCAAGTATTAAAAAAAAAAGATTATTAACTCAATTAAATTAATTAATTAAATTTAATTAATTAAATCACAGAAAATGTATATTTCGTTTGAAAATATTATTTTGAATTAATACAATGTATTTAGTTTAAAATACATTTAATTAATGAAATATTGTACATTTAATTATTTAAATTTATTAAATTAATTTTCTCAATTTCCAAAAATAACAATATTTTATAACTTACATACAATCAATTTAATCCAATTGAATTTTAATGAAATTACAAAAAAAACATAATATTTAGGTTAAACTATTACATAAAAATTACAAAAAGTTAATTAAATTAAATTTAAAGTAATTTTTTTATTAGTTAATAATAAATAGTAAAGTATTTTGTAAAGTATATAGAAATGTAAATAAATGTAAAATATGCATTATTTAAAAAAACTAAACATTTTATAATAATATTTGCTTTTTGACGTTGAAATTACACGATGCATAACAAATTAATATTTTACCAAGTCTGCCTGTCAGGTTTCGAGCAATCGTCTCTGAAAACAGCATTATAAAAGAATCAAATAAAAATATGACATGATAAATAAAGACAAGTAATGGTCAAGCACTGTGAGGAATGCAAAAGAAAAACCACAATAAAATTTAATGTTTATTACAATTAATACAAAATATCCAAGCTTTCACCTTTCATCAAGAAGGCATAATCATGGTATGTGATATTTGTAATATTCACGCACCATTTTTATTTTGCAAGTATTATAATTGTCATGAACGACGTTCAAGAAGTACTTTTCTAAGGTTATACTGAGTTTTTTGTATTTGTTTAGGAATACTATTCCTAGGGTAATTTCTTTTAGTTCGATTGTTTTTAAAATCATTAATGTGAGCATCAGCTTCGGCACTAGATAAGCGCATTCTGCGAATACGAATAGACGTTTACTAATTATAAATATAATGTGGTAAGAATCATAATGAAGATATTGACGAGTGTCTGTTGGTATAACGTAAAGATTATAAAGATTTAGACAACAAAACATCAATACTTTTAATAATAATTTTGGATTAACTTTAGAGTAAACAAATTAGAATTTATGATAACATCATTACAATTAGTTCCATCATTCACCACCATGGCAATTCTTCTAAGTCTGGCCATTATACTATGGAGACACTTATAGAAGACAAATTGATATAACATTCAGCAATTCCAGTGTTATTGAAACATTTAATTCATTAAATGTTATTTATATTACTATCAATGTTGTTTATTGTATTATTGGTTTTTTCTATTCACCTCATTATTTCAAATCAAATTTAAAATATTTAACTAATTACATTTTATGATTTTAATCAAATATAATCATTGTGATTTTGCTTTTAAAATGTTTATTTATTATTAATAAAACTAAAAACCATGGTTGCATAAATTTCGTGTTTTTGATATTTATGACTAGCTGGTCGGAAGTATTTTTACCGCAACCATGGTCGAAAACTCTAGTCTAGTTTTTTTTGTGTGACCAAATCAATTCGAAGGTTAAAAACCTCGACCGCGGTCGAATCTGTGGTTTTTAACCCGACTTATGGTACACTTTTTTCGACTAGGGTTACCCAATAGTTTTTATTTGAAACGGTTGATTTTTTAATAGTTTTAGTTATGTCAATGTTCAGTAAAATTGCAACTTGTTTAAAACATGAAAAGAGGATTATTTAATGATGTAAAAATAGGTAAAATAAATAACATTTAAATAAGT
>JAUZND010032381.1:0-12070 GCA_034780555.1 Coelogynopora nodosa
GACTAGGGTACCTGATGAGAGCTGAATAGCTCGAAACCGGTAGTGCTCTGTCTCTCCGCTGTTTGTACAGGCTCTGCTTACTTATTGTAAGACATCGATTGTAAGACTCCTGTGTGGTATCCATTTAACCTACTTTTCGATGCATTATAAAACTTCGTTATTACACGATTTTTTTTGATCATGTAACCCATCCCCACTTTAATATTTATTAATATTGTTGTAAAATAAACATAATAAATCGAACTTTGCTAACTAGTTCCATTTTAACAATCAGGCTTAATTTAATTAGTTTGGTGACTAGTTTACAGATTAATCGCATGGTATTTTAAGCATACTACCAAGCTGTGAGACATAGTATCTATTACTAGAAGATTAACTAATAATCTTGGTAACTTAAATACAATATATACATAAATATAGTATTTAATGATACCATTCATTAACAATATCATTAATATAATACTGCATATAGATCGTGTGTCAATTGTATAACGAACCAACCAAGTAGATCTAACGTATAATATAGAAGAATTTGTGAGTCTGTGATACAGAAGAAAGTTGGTACATATAATATTAGCTAACTAACTCCAAATAAGGTTCTACACTGTTATAAAGAGTTGCGTTCTTGACACCTGTCAAAGGCCAAAAATTATTCTTATGTACAGAATAAACAGTTGAGATGAGTGAACGTTATACATCCCTAGTGAATATAATACAACAATGTCATAAATAAGATTTATCAATTCAATTTATATCTATACTGCACATAGCTTTAAATAATCTGAAATAGAAATTAGAAACGGGAACCAAAAGAATAGTATTTGTAATAGAAGACAAAACTTATAATTATGTAGTGAACGGGACATGCATAACATAATGTTGAAAAACAAATCTTATACATAATACGTTAATTTATCAAACTATAAGCTATATTCTACACAAATTCAGCATATAAGTATTACAATCCATGGCAGGGCCTCACCAAATTTATAAACTGAACCAAAAAAACTTACTTAGTATTATAAACTTACATTATTTTCTTGATAATGTCATATGGCAATCCTATATATAGCAGGCATATTACCCACCGAAATAATCGTAATACCTTTGTAATAAATATTTTAAACAATTAGGTGATTATGAAGGCTGCAGCCGAGATAATTAGTGTTATGTAACCTTATTCACATTGTACAATCTTGTATGAACTCTCCAAAACGTGGCTACACACTTACATTAATTATTAATAAGAAACAAGTTATTCTAAAGTATCATTGTCATATTTTAATAAATTTAATTTTTTCACAAAATCTATTGGATCAAAATTAAATGCGTTTGTTTATATTACCACTGTTAACGGTATGAAAATAAGATATTATAACTATTATCAATTTACAGACATTCAATGTCTAAAACAAATTGAAAATATAAAAAAATAATATAGTAGCATAAATCCTATCTTAGATAATAACTTATTTTCCCAATTTCATTTTAGTGGAGATAAATACCATTATTTTATTATGAAAGCTTATCTCCGGAAAGTACAGAAATTCATCACTGTGTAGGTTGATAAATTCATGTCACTCTTCTCATACCACCCATTTCTCAATATGCCTGCTTCATACGATGTAATCTACGCTTCCAGAGCATCTATAATACCCGTTACAAGTGCAAATAACAAAGGACAGGTAATAATGATGTAAGTCGTTTTGTTTATATAACCACATTTATAACTACTATACATTTTTTATAGTAAACTATCAAATAAAATGTTTTAAATATACGTTACCTGTCGATCACTGGGGGATCCGTTGGCTTCGATCTCCCTGAATTTAGCCAAAATATTCTTGGTGTAATCCCGCTGTGGCATATCCCCGCCTTCAACATGAACAACAGGTCGAGTGTGCTGATCTGAACAATAACCAATAAAAATAAACCTATCATAAAATAAAACGATAAATGGTAGAACTTTTTATTATATATTATTGAAGAAATGAAAAAAATATTATATAATATGTATATAATATGTGTCGTGTTAGATAATTTTTAGTTATACAGTATAACATTTTTGTTATATTGTGTTTATGTTAAATAATGCAATCAAGTAATATATTTTTTAATAAAATCTATGACTTAATAAGTAATAAATGACTTGAAAAGCCTTTGTTTGACATTACAATAGTAAAAACAATTCTAACTAAAAATTTCAACATTAAAACGTAAATAATTTAATAATCATAATATCGCTGTAAAAATTAGAACAAACGAAAAAGTATAAATAAAATTCTAATAAAAGTAATAATCAATGAGGTCAGAAAACTTAAGTTATCTGGGACTATAACTTATCTAGACTAGGCCAAAAACGAACAAAATTTTTACAACCACAGGTTAATATCCTTAACTGTTCGTATAATTTGTAATAAAAATAAATAAATCCAATGTCACATAAGGCAGACGATTTTTCCGCAATGTTTCAGTATAATTAGTTATCCTCTTTACATCCTTTCGAATTGCAGATATTATAATCAGAGTATAGGTTCTATTTATCAAGAATTTGAAAATCACGTTTTGATGTGAAATTAATTAATCATGTGCTGAAAATCTATTTTCTTTATGAAATAACAAGAACATTAAAATATATATACTATATTAAATTGTAAAATAATTGCACATACAGTAAAGAGTTCAAGGAGGTAAATAATAAATACACAATTTCAATTAACATAATATAAAATGTGCAACCATATATACGCAGATATTAAAGACTACTGTTTGTTTATTGTCTATATATAAGCAGCAATTATCTGAATATGTTATTGCATTCTCAATAGCTTGCAGTTAAAAATCAATGAATAATACAATGATAAGGAAATTATATACGTCATACAGTTAATTGTGGTAGTGAGTAAATACAGTTTAAATTAATATTTCATGATATTTAATGATGTATAAACGCTTGCAACAATAATGCTGTATAAAGGAAGCATATAGCAGTTGTAACATAATATAATAAACAAATGAAAATATTGTTAATTATTTACAATTAACTATTTAACAGCGTAAAAAATTTATATAAAGTTGGTCATGGTCGCAAATATAGCTTGACAATTCTTTGGGATAACCATTCAAAAACATAATATTTAGTACCTACACTGATTTTAGAATACATTCATAATTTCATAGACTTTTGAAATAGAAATGATCATTTTTGTCACATTTTGCAAGAGCATAATATGACAAATAAACAAGAATACCAAAACAAAATATTATTAAGTGATACATTTAAATAAAACAATAAACCAATATATAATAACTTTAATGACACAATAACCTTCTAAACAATATTATTATTAACACGAAAATTGATTTACTTTCATTATTTCACAATGAATTTTTATTTTTTAAACAATGTTGTACACCGCGAAAACAAATTGTATATAAAAAATGTGATCCAAATGTATAGCAGAGATTTAATCACAATTCACATTTATTAATTATGGTAACTACAAATACCATAATTAAGTAACTATAATAATAATAATCCATAACAGTCAATCATAACAGTCAAACACACAAGGAAAATAACTTTTGACATATTGTTATCAAGGTTTCATGCATAGATAACGCAGCCAATAAAAACGTAATTGAGATATTTCCTCCTGATAAATCGAATATCACGAGCTTCTTCATCTGATATAGTTAAGGTTTAGTCACATTAATCATTGAAAGCATGACTCAGTGTACAACAAACAAATCGAAAATCGCTCAAAGATTGCCTGCGGTATTATTCATTCTCACTTCTTATCGATTCGGCGATCATTAGAACGGAAGAATTATTTATTGAGCTTTTTCAGGCAAACACAGTTCCCAAAAACAGACAAGATTAAGTTTCTATAAGGGTTTCATTAAACTAAATCTAATTTCTTTTTTATATTCACCATTAGCATAAAATCGAAAGCTGTATAAATGAAATTTATAAATAACATTCTGAGAAGTTTCCACAAGTTTAATGGTGCTGATCTAAACTAAAACAATAATTAAAAAATAGTAAATTACAATAAATGAACGGTTTACGATCTACAAAAGATATTACGTAGCACAAAATGGGTATAGGATGATAAACATTCAAAAACACTTAACTATGGTGATACTTTTCTTTAATTTTTCTGATTAATAAAATACAAATTTCTAAAGCAAATAGGATATCAAGCTTATATAACTTATATTATACTTCCCATCATATTACTCCATGTACGATAACTGTTACCATTAAAAACATACTTAACCTTATGTGTGAAAAATTTAATAAAATTAATCATTTTTAGAAATGTAAAGTACCCCTTATTTTACAGCGCATTACAAGAACAACTGGAGACGAAATGCTATATATACACAATCGCAGCTTACGACATAGTAGGACGTGACACAACTATATAATGTTTATCGCTGACATGACACTAATGCCTATAAATACTTGGTTAAATATGGGTAATGCTAATATAGGAAGTCTCACGGTACGCAATTTTTACTTTTATTTTTAACCCTTTTCCGTGGAAGAGACGATGTATACATGGTTCTGTTGGTGTTAAAGAAAAAGTGTTAAAATAAGTTATTTAAATTTTATGTTAGCTTAAGTGTTTCTTGGTTGACATTTAGTCTGTAGGCCTACTAGAACTAATTTTATACTAAAACAAAAGGTAATATAACATTATACACGTAGAATACAATCGTAGCTTAATAATACAAACATTTAGAAATATGTAACTATAGATTTTAAAAATATTTAGCGATACCTAAACACATTGTAATATCTATAGCAAAAAACCGAGATTGTATGACTCATGTATAGTTTACAACATGCGCACCAATATGATATGAAAAATGGATTAATGAGGAACTCAAATATTTTAAGAAGTCATTATACCATCGATACTATCATCTGTTAGCTCATGTGGTTTTATTCTAAGATTTGTTGTGTTTTTTTACATAGAAGTCTGGTATTTGTTTAAGAATATCGAGCCGAAGTGATGTAAATAATTAATAGTCTATACGCAAACTTATTATACACCTTAAATATATTATGTGCACTTAGTAACATATAATAAATTGTGACATTTTACACAAAATAAACATACTAATTCATTAAATGTAACAAAGAATTCTAATAACATAGCTACATAGATTAAAAATGACTTGTTTGTTCAAAAATAATTAATAAATGCTTAACCACAGTAGAGTTCTGTGCATGGTTGTCTTTACACTCAACAGTGAACATAATTACTGAATTAACTGTGAAGTGTTATTCTAGGTTAAAGTATAAACCAGTAAGTGCGGTAATAAGTGATAAATTGTTAATCTATTTAGAAGCAATGGCAAAGCCACTAAGTTACAATATTATCAGACAAGCAACCAATGCATGTGTTACAATATTGTTACTATATATATATACACATAACATAAGTTACAACTAAGAAATGTTCTAAGAAAGAGGCAGAGTTACTAGATGTACTTGTTCAATTTTTCATAATTATGTTGGTCGACAGAAATGAGTCAAATGGATAAAATTGTTCCACAGTAACTGATATAAAACCCTCTAACAGAATAAAACATTCGAATAAAATTAATATATAATATATTTAAAGATTGTATCAATGAAAATATAATAAGTAGGCCGGCCTATTTTCGCAATTTAAACATAGTTGATATATATTTTAACATTTAAAATATTATGGGATACTATCAATGTGTCACGGCATTCAAATATCAAATTCAAAATAATATAAAAAGCACAACTGAATAAACCATTATATAATTATTCGATATATAAATTTAAATTAGCATAAAACAATTTGATGGAATTACTTACAAAGATCAAATTTGAAGACTTTTCTGTTCATTTGTCAGTTTCTTTAAAGAAATAGTTCCTTTTTCATTAAGAATTTATAAATTAGTAAAGAAAAAGTTCACGATTCAATAAGTTATTGGGTGACTCAAATTTAAATATAGAGAAACTATGGAAAATTCCGGATAAAGTTTTTAAGTTTTGGCATCTTAGTTTGTAAGAGAATACATTATTGGTATTCTTCGTGGTTCTTCAACCATAATGGTATCATATATCAAATTTGTCCTCTTTATAAAGTGGTTTAAGTTGTGAATTATATATTTTTTGATATTATAGAATATAGGAATTTATTGAAAGCTATTTGAAAAATCAATACATTTTCAATCTATGTTAATTATAAAACTACACTTATTAATTTACACCTAATAACTGAATAACAGAATTCTTTACTCTTTTTGATCAACAAAAAAACATATTGTGAAGTATTTCTAATAAATAGAAAAGTATAGATACGTAACAACTAATAGTCATATTGAATACAATATTGATACAATAGCTATTATATGATATTCAATGGAATTATTATTTGTATAATAAGCTCAAGAAAGAAATGTCAATATTATAAGGTGAACAGTAAACTTAATAGTCTAAAAATAAACCAACCAATGCAATATTATATTTGAAAATGACTATTCCGACAGATATTACACTAATCTAACAAATATTTTATTTCAATTAGATTTCATTAGTTTACCGACCAATGTCTATCGACCAACCAAAGAAACTGCACCGAGCCGAAAGCAAAGAGAACTTAACAAAGCCAAAACCAAACAAGTAGCTGCAGCCAGTCAATCTATCAGATCACCTGTTGATCCATCAAGCACGTTTTGATCGTTGGAATCCCCTTCAAATAGGCCCCGTACACGGGCTAGTTGGGGAATTTGCCCAATGCCATCCTCGATGTTATCAGAGGCTAATGGTCAGACAATAAGCTCTTATAGTTTAGTGAAATATTTTAATACTGTCGAAATATGTATAATTTTATTGAAATTTGATATTTATAAAGATCATAGTTTCTTCCTAACATACTGCTAAATAGAGGTCCTTTTATTTATATGTAATTAGGATACTTTACTTCTTTACAGATCGTAAAATTAGACAAAAAAATAAATATTTATAATGTTAATTTTAAATAAATGTGTAATCTTACAGTTTTATAAAATCTATATTTACCATTTCAGACTAACATTCGATTTGATATATGGGCAATATTTATAAAAAAGATTCTATTATGAGAAGATAGAGGTGACATTACAGTTTTTAAATAAATAAGCTTTTAATTTTAGTTATACACTTTAGTCGGAATGATTACTGGCAAACAATAGTTGAATGACGTAGTGAAAATAAAAAAATTGCAAATACATTTACAGTTCGCCATTAACATAATTTTTTTAATTTAGATTTCTTAGAAAAATAATTTAAATAAAAAACCAACAAAAATTATTTATAAAAAAATGTATTTATTGAAACGAAGTTTTGATGTCGAGTAAAGATCATTTTCAAGTTAGAATTAACAGCAGTTAACTCCCAAAAAATATAAATAACTGTCTAAGAATTACAATAAGGACCAATAAAATAAACAAACTCAAATATACTAGAATAGCTGATATCGACCCGCCAAGTTCCAAAGGTCGCCGATATAAGTTTAAATTATCATCGACTTCTATTGATACAGGCAATGAATCAGACATTACAGAGAACACAGAAAACGATCCGCGCTTTGTTTCACGAGGTGCACTAAAAATAAAGTTTATATAAACTGCTAGAGCTTTGTCCTGCCTCCCAAACTGTCTGTGAGGGAATGAAAATAAGTACGGTCTAGACCTAACCATATTGCAATATAGAAAGAGAGAGAGGACAGTATAGAGTTTCTGCCATATATGGCGGGAAAGTAACAACAGAGGAATGCATAAGTGACTCACCACGAATCATCTCACAGGCTGGCACTGTCCGTTTTTCGGAGCCGTTATCTGAAAGAGAGAGAATAATATTGTATTTAGTAAAAAAAGATCAAACAAGGAATAGTCTTAACATTATGGTAATAAAAACAAGTAACGAAGGGGCGCGCCCAAAGGGGACACGATGTGCACGTGCCCCCCTTTGACAAAATACGTATTTACTATTAGTGCCAATTTGCGCCCACCCTCTTTTGCAAATTCCTGGGTGCGCCCCATGTAATGATCACTTGTGAAGAATTAAAAGAAAAAAACGGAATAAAATGAAAGTGTTTTAGTTTAGGAAATTAATTAAAACGTTTAGGAATTAAGTTAAAATGTGAAAAGTAATAATCCTTACCTTTGGTACTGGGTAAATCGTTGGTAACTGCGGTCTTAGGCGCAACTGGGTACTGGCGTTCATCGTAATGACCTAAAAATTATTTAAAAAAATTACATTCAGCGTGTTTTCCTTAGTTTAAGATTGAATATTTAATTTTTCAATAAAAAAAGTTTGAAAGGAGACACAATGAAATATCAGACACAAAATGTTTTATACATGGATTAGATTTTATACGTAGATAATTTTTTAAAACTATTTTATATATTTGTGTAGAAATGTTCAGCTGTAATTTATTATAGGTTTTATTTGGGATACGCTTAGTAATGTTTTTCAAAGGACAGTAATTTTCAAAATGGCACCATATTAACGGAAATCAATTTCCGTAGGTGGTATTATAGTTTTCAGGCATTATAGGCCTCTTGGTGCAACGGGCGGATAAACCACCCGTTAAATACGGCTTTGACTATGTATCTGCAATGTAAAACATTAAATATATATTTTCTTTCAATATAAGTCCAAATTACACCGACAAAAATCAAATAATGTGATGTTTAACCTCAACAGAATAGATTTAAATACTAATTTTTATAATGACGGTATTATATATATGTTGATCAAGTTTGAAAGATAGAGTCGGGATACTAGACAATAACTGTCTAGTTAAGTATCTAAGCCTTAACACAAAACATTTAAATATACGGTGTGGCTATTTTGTCCTCGGAAGAGGATTTTTAGATTCTGGTTCTATTTGTCATCGCATATACTTATGTGCATGATAAAACGAAACATTTAAAATAATAAATATTTGTTATTTATAGTATACCAAATAAAGTACATAATATATCGAGTATAATATGATAATATAATAATAATACGAGTATAATAATATAATAATGTGATCGTTACACTCGGGACTTCACAACACTATTTTTAATTTTAAAATATTATTCGTGAAATTATTTATTAAAATATCTTTTATTGTACATTAAAAAACAACAAAACGCAATGGAAAAGATACAGATAAATATGCACATTATATTATATATGCACAGATATCGTGCACATAAGTATATGCCAGGACAAATAGAACCAGAATCTAAAAAACCTCGTCCGAGGACAAATAGCAACAACGTAAAATACATCATAAAACTTTAATGTTAGTTGTTAAAAGTCAACAAAAATATGTTATACATTTGGTACAAATTCCAAAATACTTGTTAATATTATTAACAGTGTATTGCAAGTCAATTTAGAAACATTTTAATAAAATAAGTCAACATGTGAAATCTTGTTAACATGTCAATATATTATATACTACCAAGCACATGAAAATGATTTGTGCGTATATAAAACATCTTATATACACATATAAAGAACACATTTTATGTTACTGACATTTCATTAGAAATAAATGCTACTTGTTTAGTGATCTTACAGGTAATTCTTAAATATAGGCAATAGAACCGTGTAAAATTAATTGTTTTACAGATTTCTATGTTTGAAATTGAAACAGCATCAATTAAAAATTGTTATTGGAAATTAAGACATAGGTCTACTATAAAATTTAAATAAATATGTATGTTATGATCAAACATGTGGACTAATAGTAGGTGGTGCACATCCAAATGCACACGAATTTGGATATAATAATAATATATGACTGTGAACATGACGGATACATATTGACTATTTGTTCAGTGTCTAACAAGGCAAGTCAGTCAAATATATATGATCAAACCAAACCGAAAGGGTTTGTTGACACTATCAACACAATTCCTAGATTGGACGAGGTGGTGTGCACCATCATTCCTTCCTGTTGAAGATTGAACCACTGGAAGTTATAATATATGAACTGCAATCTCCTGTCATAGACTGTTTATATTAATCCATGCTCAGGTCATATACATGCGAGCGGACATCGAGAACAGTCATACACATATTAAGTTGCAAACATTAATATTACCAATAATTTAAGACCCCAATTTTAGACGACAATATTATAATAACACAGCTTACCACGTCTTTTAAAGAGCTCCATGAAATGCGGCTTGCAGTAGAGTTTATCATTGTTCCGTGCGAAATTACCAGTGCTGTAGGAAGAATACATAATAGGCTAATTATAGGCCAAAACATTTAGTGAAATATTAAAGTTTACAGTTTTTAAATATAATTAAACTAATCGAATAGGTTACATTTATTTAATAAACAAGTAGAGTAGATATATTGTAACGTAGGCTTTTTTTCCAAAACAAGGTCCATAGGCTAATTAATATGAATTGCACAATATTGACATTTCATTTCATATAATATAGTGAAAAATTAATTAGAATACGTTGGAATATATTCGTAACACCCACGTAAAAGTTACACACATTACATTCTATAACTATCCATATTATAGGGTAGTATCGTATATCATGGTTGAGAACGCCTTGTATCCCTTTACTATAGACTGTGTGTCATAAATCATGAAGAGAAAAACAAAAGATGTAACTCAATATATTAACTTGCCTATCAATTTCGGATAAGTTGGATACTGTATGTCATGATGTATACAATCAATGGAAAAGTAAAATGAATACTTTGTTGCAATATACCAAGTGCTGAAAGTAAAAAGGAGTCTTCCAGTTTACCTCAGAGTCCGCTTGCATTTGTCGCACTTGAAGCAAGTCTTGTGGTAGACTGTTTTGTCGGCTACCAGTTTTTCCATTTGAAACACCTTCTTGGAGCATACCACACAACTGTCTTCAATAATCTGAAATTATAGTATATTAATAATTATATTAAACATTAAGCTTACAGTAACGGAAATTATAATAAAAATAAATATATGAAATCAAAAACAATATTATAATTATTGGCAGAAACTATATTAAAATTATTGGCAGAAACTATATTAATAGAAAAATAAAAAGGCGTGATTTATCATTCACAATATCTCTTCAAAGTTTGGAAGCGATGATGAAAATACATTCACAAAATTAAAAATGCAAAAACAAATCAGCAAAATTTTTATGGCTGACCTTACTGGATAATAAAAAGCAAGCAAAAGCGCATAAATCATGCTAATTGAGAACTTCAACTATAAATAATCAATGTTGACTCATTGAAGCATGAATCAGTGGACAAATAGAAACTACACAAAACTGGCCAACTACAATACTTACAATACAACCCATCTTAGCGTACGGAACTGTTTTACTGCAATAAAATGAGCTTGTTCAAATAGCAATATATTTTTACTACAGCTCAATATTTCCATTGAATTTATTCACTTTCTAATTCATTTATTTCGAGATCCTATAGTAAAGAGTGAAACTAAATTACTATAAAGCAAACGGAGCTATCGATTTATACACTAACCGGTTTTGCTACGTGGAGGGAGGGAGGGGGGGTTTACCCCTCCTGTTCAATCAAACTTCCTATCATCTGATTAAGCTCAAATTTGGTTTACAGATATCTCCTAAAGACTTGTTTAGCGATTTTATTTTTAAAACAACTAATCGATTGGTATAATTTTTATCACCTGATTACGTCATAAACTCCAGCTAGGAAAACTATAGGAAAATATCCATATATGCTATATATTGACCAATAAATGCTATAACGGTTGTTTAATGCAACCAATTGACTTGATTCTTTTTGCATCTAATTCCAGATTACAAGATCTATAATTGTTGATATATTTTTATAATTATACTACTTATTCAAATAAGCTATAAGTAGTATAAATGCTATGATTATTATTTTAAATTGCTGGTTATTTTACTATTCAAGATAAATGAATATAATTTACGACAAACTTATTTTTTCTATTAATGGTGTAAGTTTCAGCTTCTAATATCATCGGCAAGTATGAAAACCCCAAGGGGGGGGGGGGGGGGGGGGGGGGTA
>JAUZND010032381.1:12080-22647 GCA_034780555.1 Coelogynopora nodosa
CCCCCCCCTACAAAATGGATCGATAATAACACCATTTTTCTGGTATATAAAAACATCCGAAATTATATTTGTTAACTTTTTTAGTTAGATAAAAGTATTTTAGCCACTGAGTAAAAAAAGCAGGGTCATACGTTTTATAGTTCAATCAAATGAAAAAAATGGCATACCCCCTCCAAGTACGAAGGGTTAAGCACAAAAACATGCAATGCATGTTGCTAATATAAAGTAGTTGAAATACGTTAAAATTTTTACAACATCAAGAGAAACTATAATGACGCCAAGTCCAGTACAACACATGCTCAAAAGCAATACAGAAACGATCAGAATCTATGGCCGCCTTACATTGCTCGACGACCTCTCATCTCCAGATCCAGAATAATTGTCGGCAATGCCACGAATATCAAAGTGCCATTCCTTGTCAACCTGCTTTCCTGTCTCATCCTAGATATACATACACAAACTTACATGGTCATGTATAATATTCGTAAAAATTCCTTGAAAACCATGTCTGTTAGTTAGACGCATGGATACTATTCTAAATAGGACTAAATTTGAAATCAAGAGTTTTCGTAAAATTATCTTTTACACAACAATTATTAACACTTTTTTTGCAGAATTAAAGAAAAAGTTGAAGATAAAATATTACGTATAAAATGATCGCTTTAATCAAGATAATAAGAAAATTATTATTAGTAATATAATTTTGAAGAATTCTCCTTGTTATTAATCGGGGAACCTTAAAACAGTAATAAAAGCAAACCTTTTAAGACCTTTGTAATAACAGCGATTCTGACGATTCAAATAATTACACCACTATTGAAATGCACTTAATCAATATATTATTAATCAGTTACATTTTTTTAAACATAGCTTTATCAACATTTAAAAGAACCTAAAGTGAAATTACCAAACAACAAATATGTTATAATGATCACACACTTGTTAAATCTGCAATATTAAATAGGAATTGTATTTAGTCAAATGCATAAAGCTTTTCTATAACCAAGTTCAGGTAACTGCAATTAAAGTCCTCTTTTCCTCAAAGAATCTCGATTTCCAGAATCTATTCCACATAAAAAGTGTGGATAATAGTCTAGAACCAGAGTGCTTAATTTAGAAATAATTCAAATTATTTGTCTTGTACTTCGATCTGCAACAACATTATCTGCAACTAAAATCTATACTCTTTCACGGTACTACATATAACTTTCTATTTTAAGATAGCATGTGCACAGCAATAATTGATATTTACATTTTTGTTAGGTCGATGCACTAATATGATGAAATACTTAGTTTCATTAGTTTCGCATACATATAAGACATATAGAGATTTTTAATTGTACTAGTTCATGTAGAATAGTTTTATTTTAGTATCTATAGAAACATATTGGAGATAAAACAAATGTATAATATGAAATATGTGTTCTATAATACTTATTAAATGGAGACATATTATAATGTCCAAATTCCCTGTATTATTTCATTAATGAATATTTACCTCCGTAATTATTATAATATTGAATCAGATTGATTATATAATATATTAAACTAATCCGCATATTAAAATAATACAATATTATTGTTAAAGAAATTTAAGAACAACTGTTCAATTGTTTAATCGTGGTTTTGAAATAAATTATTAGCTTTAAATGACTAATTAAGATGTATGCCTAACTTACTAAGGGTGTTCGTGAAAAATCTCATTTAATTTAACCGTTTACAAAAAAACTAATTAAATTTATAATTCATTATGCTAACCAGGATTAATCAAGATAAATACTAATCGTATAAAGTTCACCCGATATCACATAGATTGCAAACAAAAGTTTATTGCCTCTTGACAAAATGACATACAAAATTGTTTAATAATTTGTAGGTAAAACTAATATATAAATATATGCAATAGGCCGCCACAATCATTTCGATGGTATTTATGTACATATGAAAAACGAAGTACTCTGAAATGAGTTATTACAAAATATAGGTTATGTCCTTTTGTCAAAAAAACAAATTAATCAATAATTAGAGTATACAATATAGTAAGATTATAAGACAAACACATACTCAAATAGAAAATTAATTAAATAGATTTCTGAAATATAATCACTTCAAAATTAGTAAATAACCGCGTTTTTGCACCAAATCTATGACTTGCGGAATTTGATTTGATGTTTATTCTAGTAGGTTGGTTCTGTCAATGAGAAAAATCAAAATACTGACATGTTTACCATAAATGAAATAACGTACACTGTTTTGGTCAAAGGTATTAGCAATTACTTAAAAATTTCCTATAGTTTTTTGTACAATTTTTAAACGTGATAGCCACCAAATAAGTATAATAATTTATTAACGTGATTGCGATTATAGACATTGTAAATTACATACTTTGCCTTCACATTAAAAATAAAATGAGCTTGATAAGAGAAATTTATTCGAAAATGATAGCTGACTACTTTCTCTTTATATAATATAAAGCAACATGAATTTAGTTGATAAGACTGCCAATGCAATAACTACACAGGACTGATGAATTTTCACTACCAATAAAATCAAGAAAATGCATTATTAAAATAGTGCTCTAAATATGTTTAATTTACTTTAAAAAAATTAATGCATTATACATACATGTAGATATCGCAATAAAATATTTTAAATGCCATATGCATAACAGCCATAGTATTATAACATATAACAAGATATACTAACTAGTAAGGCATAAATAAATAGGTCTATTTCAATCTGATCCACAAAATTTAATGGACGAAATATGTATAATTCCTTAAAAATATTATACATATAGGAATTAAGGAAACTATACATAATGCATAACGGTTTAACTATAATTTGTATGAAATCGGTAAATTATCAATTAATCAAATTATCAAAAAATCAAATTAACGTTGTATAAAAGAAGGGCAAAATCGATCAAATAAATTTATGTTGCCAGGTCAATTATTCCTTTATAATATATGTATTGTGTGAAATATATGTTAATTATTTCATAAATACAGTAAACACTCTTACGGATAATAAAATAATCTGTGATATATAAGATGAATCGTATCTTTCTGGATATTTTGACATTTTAATAGTTCATTAAAAAATATATGTTAGTAATAAGTACATTCAAAATATTTAATTGATTAAAATATGGAAAATATTGTTTATATTATTTTAAATATGGGAAATATGTGCAACAGTATGTATAAATACATTTAAGTTTGTTAATTAGTATAATGAAAAAATTTGTGAAGCATATTTAATTCAATTATATCTATCTACTTATCAAAACAAATGTCATATGCAAAAGAGTTATTTTGTAATATATATCTTTATAATCGATTCAGCCCAATTAATGCAGTGTTATTCAAACTTGATAAATAAAAATGGCCTATATCACAGTTAAGTGTATATCGTATATATATGTATAAAAGAATGTATATGAAAAACCGAAAACATAACTAACTTAGTTGACATGTAATACTTTTTAGGTAGATATATACCCCAATAACCTTAAGCATAATTAACTTCTGTTATAACCCATATGAACATTATCAACATAATTTTAACTACAGTGGGGCTGATAAAAAAAGATAAGCTAAATGACAGTGTTGTAATAAAGAAAGAAAAATAAACACTTACAATGATCTCGCCACGTCTTGGGACAGTCTCTTTTTCAGCATATTCTTTAACAGAAGAATGAGGTTCAGAAGTATCTTCCTCTTTCTTTGGTTCGTGATGAACTGGTTCTTCCTCCTTTGGTTCATAAAGTTCGGGTTCTTCTACATCTTCCTCTGGTTCGTGATGAACTAGGTCTTCCTCTGGTTTATCATTTTCCTCTTCCTCCTTTGGTTCATAACATTCCGACTTTTCCTCTTTTGGTTCATCACATTCCGATTTTTCCTCTTTTGGTACATCACATTCCGGTTTCTCTGTCTCTGGTTCATGAGGAACCAGCTCTTCCTCCTTTGCTACATGACATACCGGTTCATCTGTCTCTGACTCCTGGGAAATAACTTTTTCTAAATGTGATGAATCCGATGTGTCTACAATTGTTTCTTTAAAAGACAGGAAAGTATATACAGCATTCAAATAAAAGTATATTAATACGTAATTTTTTATCCAGATCAAATTTAACTATTAATAGAAAGGATTCTTTACCAAATGATATGTAATTGCCACAAAGATATTTAAAAGAATGTATAAAATACTAGTTAATTCTAGAATTAACTGATTAGAAAGTTGGATTATTAATGGCATGTTCTATTTATGATAAATATCAGCCTCTACTATAATTTGTTGTGGCCCCATTGTTTACCAATTAAAATTGATACATTTTCTGAGGTTTTTATTAATTTGACTCATTTGCCAATTTTCATAATTTATTAACATCCTTTCTCAGTCCTACTGATTCAATAAAGTTTATGTATGACAACTTTGAAAGAATTTGATTGATTGAAATATATGCAAATTAGTCCCAAATACAAATTTAACAACTTTAAAACATGATTAACTAAATATTCATATGATTACTTTCTAAATAATTAATTGGATTATGTATATAGAAAGAACACATGCAGAATAAAATATATAATTAAATATAATATCGAAGATTTTATGGAATAGAACACCATAGTGTACACAGTAACAATGGTAGGTACTGTAGTATAAATGCAACCATTGTAATTAAAAATATACATATAGTACTGCACTGTCTTAAACTAAATATGTTATACATAATGAAACCCATATTACAATACAAGTTAAGGATTGATATATACATAACATACAACTTTCCTAAGTAACAATATTTAGTGATATTAGATAACAAAGACAATAGTCCCACAATAATAAATATGTAAATGTGAATAGGATATGAAACTAACTTAAAAGATAAAGTATTGAAAACTACATTTAATTTTAAAATTTTAATTAAGTAAAATACAGATTTATAAAAAAAATTACTTACCAGGTTCATCTTTTGGTAATTCTCTTTCAGTAGGCTAAAATATAATGACAAAATTGATTTTTCAATAAATGAGTAATATAATATGACAAATAAATCAAGGATATTAAAAAAAAATCCAAATTACTTACATGATCATAATATTATTTGTTGTCAATTATAACATATGTTCAAGTAAAGTGGTGAAAAAAGTAAAAAATTAATCAAAATATATTATATAATTGTTTATATAATAATAAACAAACTTATAAAATATAATAACTACCCTTAGAAAAGTACAGGAAATTAAATCTTTTACAATTTTCGTGACTAAAATTGATACTATAGTGCAGTAGCAAACATAAAATATACATTAATAAAATTCCAAAAATGGTGATTATGTTAGGTTATTAATAATGACAACACTCATATTATATGCAATATTTTCAAATATTATATAAAATGGGAACATGCATTAAACAATTAATTACCTTTTCAGTGACTCAAAAACAAAGAACTAATAATAACATCAACTAATTCATGAATATATTGTAGATTAAAAAATGTATTGTGGAAAAATATGAATACAAAATTATGTGGTAATTTTGTCACTTCACAAATGAATGCCGAGGGATACTATTCTAACTTTGTCACAAAATTACTTTTGTCCTTATTCAATTTATTAGGCCATTATACATAATATATAGATATTGGTTTAATTGATTATAATCAGATATTTAAATCAGAATAAAATTTAAGGAATGACAACAAACTATAATAATATGTGCAAATACTACTTTAATATATTAATATTGTAAAATATCCATGCAATAAAGTGAGCTAGAAATAAGTGCATACAACTATATAACTAAAAGCAAAGTAACTAATAAATGCACAACATATAAAACTACATAAATAAAACACCAAATAACAAAACAACATCTATAGTAAGAATCTTACTGAATCCACATCTCCTGATGGAATGTTTGCATTTTCATCATCCATATCATTCTTTTCTTCTTCATCTTCAATGTTAATATCAGGAGATGGAGATCTCATGTAGTCAGCCTCAATATCATTGTCAAGAATAATTGGTTCTTTATTTATTCCTGCAGCAGATAATACCTGTAGTTCTGGCTCATCCACATTAATGTCACCATGTTCTTCTATATCAATTAGATTTTCTAATTTATTAATTTTAGTATTTTTCTCCAACAGGTCATCTATATCACATTCAGTAATAATTTCTTCACTTGGTTGCTTGGCACAAATGACTGGAAATTCCTCCTTTGATTCTTCTGAATGGATGGCTAGACTTACCTCAGATTCATTTTTTAAATCCTCAGTGATTTCTTCATCTTCATAACAAATATTTTCTTCATCCATAACTGGTTTTATTGTATTTTCAGAATTGGTTCCATTTATAGGAGATTCATCTTGATCAAGCATTTCAATATTTTTACTGCAACTAGAAATCTCTTTGTTGGTAACACTCACCTCACCATCAGAAATTCCAAGCTAAATTCATAATAACAGAATATAAAAATCGTGAAAATGCTGTGAATCACACAAAGTAAAATTTATAATTTCCAGAAATGCTATATATTCAATATTTTTAAATTATCCTTAATATTTTTATAAAAACAAATAATGATCAAAAGTAAATTTCATCATTAGTTTCCAATCAATAAATATAACTAAACAATAAATTACCTCTACATTCACAACATCAATAATTGGTTCTTCTAAAGTGTTAGAGTTGTCATCTTCAACAAATTCCATATTTTCTGGATGAATATTATCTGGAAAATTAATTGGAATTTATATAAATGTTTAATATTCAAATAGTTAAAATATATATAGCATACCATATTTCTCCACGTATAAGCCCCCCCTGTAAACCTAACATTTGCCACTCAAAGTCAGGGGGGGCTTATATGTGAGTCCCAAAAAAACCCAAAAAATTAACATACATTACTTGACATATATACTATATATTATATTATTATAAATTATTATATATTAATTTATAAAATATTATAAATAATTTCTGTATTTCCAATATACTTATATTTAATATTAGAAGATTTTGTATTAAGGGAGGGGGGCTTATAAATGGGTCATACAAAAATCAACATTTTTGAAGCTCATATGCATATGCTCATATGCAGGGGGGGTCTTATACGTGGAGAAATACAGTAATTTAGAGACCACATAAAATTTGGCTGTATAGTCTAAAAAAATAAGCATTGACTGACATTAAGGGAATTAGATTAAAATACACAATGAAATGTAATACCTTAAACAAAATTTATTCACAAAATCCAAACAAAATTAACTAGTATAAAGAACATCTTATAAGAAATAATCTAAATATAATAGTATTATAACAGAAGCAAATAATTTATTATGAAATTATCATAAATGTATATCAAAATAGGATTTTATTTATTGTTTTAATTTCATAAATGAATCATAGGGAATATCTCAAAAGAAAGCTAGCAAAACTTGCATAGGCCTATTCTGAAGTACTGTGATTTGGAAATGAAGAATAATAGTCTACCATACAAAAATGGTTTTACTCTGTGTCAGTCAAGACAGTGTTATAATCATTAAAACAGAAGAAAGAAAAGAAAAAGTATATTTAATTATATGCAAAGGTTATCCAAAAATATATAATTAACTTTATTTTACTGTTATTACTCATGACTTCCATAAGCATGTCATTTTCTATTAATCTTACTTACATTTATACATTACTGAATTTTTGAAATCTTTAGTTGACCAAATGAAAATGCTTATGATTACAAAACTACTTTTAGTTATATGATTTCCATATTAATTTATTTAACCAAAACAAGGCTATAATACTCTAAAAATCCTTCTGAAATTGAAGAAAATGAAAAATAAACATAGAGATGATTTACTCCAATTTGGCAATTTGTTATACACATTATGATAAATATGATTATGAATTAAGAATAAGTTAAAAATTGTAGCAAAGGCCTCATTACCAATTATTATGAAAGGAATCATTATGTTATAATCAGATTTTTTTATACTGTAAGGATTATAATAAATTTAATAAGTGTAAAGGAAGAACTTTGGAAGAGATGAGGTAGTATTGGAGATAAAGAGTTAAGGTTTGGAATAGTAAGGCCAAGGGGAAGAGCAGGATGTGAGTTGGAGAAAATTTGAAAGAGAATTAGCTGGATAGAGGTTTACAGAGGGAGACATCTGTAATAAATAATCTCTAACTTATTTAAAAAATAATAATTAACTGGCATCCTAGGTAAATATCAATATTCAATAAGGTATATAATATATATTAAAATGTAATTAATGTTACTCAGTTTCAATTAACAGTTTTATGTTATGAATAAATATTGACACAGTATAGAAAATTTACTAGTTAAAGTATACATGCATTGATGAAATAATTAGAACAATTAATATATTATATAGGAACAAATTAAATTGAGATTTATTCAATAATTTATCAACCATAAATAGATAATAAAAAAAAAATTAACTGAATCCCCTACCATAAACAATGATTATTTATCTTCGCCTAAAGTTTAGGTTAAGTTTAGTTACATTAAGTTTAGGTATAGCCTATAGGGCATAGCCATAGGCATAGCATAGGCTAAACTAGTCTAAACAAAAAAACAATATTACTCTTGAATATCTACCATTGCCATTGGTACATATTATAACAATCATTGTTAAAAGGTTGGTGCTAAGTAAATGAAAGGCTTATTAAACTACAAAAAGTAGTGCTGGGTTTACATTTATAAATATATTATAAATATATAAAAATATTATAAATATATATATATTAATGTATATATATACATTCAATGACAATTATGTACAATGTCAATCAATATCTTACAAACTTTTTTTGGCAAAAGTTGAGACTTAGAATACAAAAAAAAATTATAGTTGTTCTATTTTAAAAATGTTCAGGTTAGAGTGATTATTTTCAAGCCAAATTCTATTTTGATATAAATATACCAATTCAATTTTGGTAATCAAAATAATTTTTAAAAAATTCACCATAACAATTAACTTAGCCTGTTATTAGTACTATATAACTTCAATCTAAGTAACTAATTCAGTATATAATTTACTTAACAATAATGCCAGCTATAACAAAATATTAGAAATCACCTTGTTGTATAGGCTTTGTGCGCGACAGCAAAACAAAAAACTCAGACTAGTAAGGATACTAAACTTGCCGCAAAACGAAAACGAATAATTTTTCATAACGATAAACAATTATTATATATAATTTTTATCCAACCATATAATTTTTATTTCATAGCTACTTCAAGTTTTTAAAGTACAAAAACTTTTACCTATTGCACCTAGAATATATTGTACACAAAGAAAATTAAATACTTCTTTAGGTGATTATATCCCGATATATGAATTTTATGAAAATAATACTATAATATTTTGATATCACTTATGTATTTTAATTTTCATGACCGTTGAAATTTAGAGACAAAAGTTGTAAACATTACTCAAAAATACATACAGATTCAATGTAATCTATTTTTAGACACTTTATTAGCCTGTATGTTGGAATTCCCTTGCGCCGACAAAATTATCGATGAATTGTAATAGGCGTGTAGTCTCTATACTGTTACTATTTATATCTCTATGGAGATAACTATGACGGAAGAAAAACAATATCTATCGCAGCAGAGATTGCGCAATTCTTCTATATATCCTTTAATATGATCATCAACAAAAATTAAATAAGGTTAAAGATTGCGCAACTTCATTCTCTTTAATCATAAGATACTGTAGTATTATAACACATGATCATTATCTTACTACATCGTATCAGTAAATACTACATTATTACATGTTGCCTGCACTTTCTATCTAATTTCCATTTACAGATAAATGCTGTTCTTCCATATATTTTGTACTATATCCATTTCATATATAATGGATCATATAGTGGCGTTCCACAAGTCTGGAACCATTGCAAAAAACGTATTATTCATCATATACAATTTTAATGTGCACTGGAACCATAGACATTTGAATTTCTGTTGATAGTGTGTGTTAATAGATGTATTAATAGATGATATTTAATTTGAATTTCTATTGACGGCGTGTGTTCATAGATAATGTTCTAGATAATATATTATAGACGGTGGAAAGTTTTCCGCATTGCGGTTCCAATATTGACAACTTATCAGCACCCTCACAACTCTTCTAGTGTGGTGGAGCCACGCTTGGTGACAGCCTATTAAAATCTTACACAAATGCTGCATCACAGACTCTGCCAAACAAACCTTCTATTAAAGCAATGAGATATCTAGCTGTCATTCCAGTTGCAATTGGTGCTTACGCACGAAACTTCTCCAGGTCAATCAGCAATGGGACGAATCCTTTAGATCTTTGGCTGCGAGAGTCCGTGAGAAAGCTAAAACGTGTGCCTTCGCTGCCAAATGCAATTGTGGCATTGATGTAGACTATACAGACCAATTAATTCGCGAGAGTGGTATTTCAGATCCTAACATTCGTCAGTGATAGCCGTATTTCATCGAATCAACTCACCATATTTATGTACATACCGCCTTTCACAGGATCACCTGGAAC
>JAUZND010032392.1:0-22640 GCA_034780555.1 Coelogynopora nodosa
AATCGGAACGAAACAATAGCAACGTTAATTCAAAGTTTCTGTTGCGCACGTTACATTTTAGGACAAATTGACCTTTTAAATTAAAAAAAAAGCACAAAGAGTATTTACAGAATTTTGTTGTAATGCTTTATATATGTTTAATACAACTTATTAAAGAACTGATAACTGTTGAAATTATAACACAATAGGCTGTGTGCTCTGTATAATACATGAATCTTACTCACGTTACATTGACCACATTTAAGAAAATATTAATGAAAAGTGAATTAATCAGAGACTTTCAAAAAATGGAATTATAATAAAACTGCTCACTTACCATAATAGTCTGCTAAATCCTGAATTGAATGAAACTAAACACGTACAAATAGGGACAATGTACCACGTGCAATGAAGATTCTACACAGCACTGTTTTCGCCAACACGCTTGAAAATAAATTCGGACAATCTAATACACATATAATGTACAATCAAAAAGTTATCACACCATCAATATTTGTAATTACCAGATATCTATTTGTAGATCTGACGTCAGTCTATAACGTTTAGTCTTAGTTTTGAGAATATTGAATTGTATTTACTGCTACTTTTATTCAGCTTGTTGCGCACGTTACATTTTTAGGACAAATGACACTTTTTAGAAAAATACCCATGTATTTGTAACTCTTCATGTAATCCCTGGACAGATACTTTTTACTAATATAATAATACCATTCCCAGAAAACGCCTAGACAATTTATGGACATTTATTTATTTATTCCATTTAAATATATTTCCATTCCAGGGGTTACCTAAATATACAGAAGGTTGTTTGTTTGGTCATCTAATTATATTTAAATTATATATTGATTATTCACTAAGTGCATTCCTACTGATGCTAGCATACATAATATCATACTATACCTACAGCTGTGGCGAATTTTGAAAAAACAATAACTTACTCGCTTGCTATTTTATTATTAGACCATGAAAATTCGTGAGATATATTTAGAAAATAAATAATTAAGCCATCAAAAAATTCTAATAGTGCTAAGAAATCAAATATTTAATTTAGATATCAAACAAATCTTTTAAAAACATTAACAATATTTATTGCGGATTGAGATATAAGAGAAATACACTTTGTTAAATAAAATTGCTTCCTCGATTTATGTATTAAATACGCCCGTATTCAAAACTTTTTTATTGAAAATGTCAAAAAAAGCAATTAAAAAATATTTTCACAAATTGCTTCTATGTTATATATTTTAAAATGTCCCAATTTTTCTTAATATTTACATATGCGAAAAAATTAAGACGATTATGTATTAATTCGAGTTGTCACGTTTCGTATTGACATTGTTATTAGATAATATGTGTTACCATAATGAGTAAAATGCTATTTGAAAATTTCGATTGAACATCGATTTTTATTATTCATTGTCTCGAAATGTTTGCCATAGTTTGTAGTAAAAACTCTAGATACTATAATTTGAAAAGTGATTTGAATTTTATATAGCTAAAGATAAACAAATAAAAATGAGATAGTGGACTCAAAATTCACCCATCAATATTGCTGGAATCCTATTTCGTCCTCTACCATCTCTACATTGTCCGAGCAACGAACAACTGCACAATAGGCAGTCAGTGAAACTTGTATCTTTTCGCCAACGGTGTTTATATCGATTTATACATCGATTTTATTCATATATAAAATACACAATGACTATTGGAAAGTAAATAATACGAATAAATTACTAATTTGATTTTACACCTATAAACTTTACATTAACCTTTTATTTTATATAATAATAATAATAATATATATAATAATAATGTTAAATGTAGGGCCTATTGCTAACATACGTACTACTGAAGAGATCCAATAAGATGAAAAGCGCTCTAAGTAGTACTTTTAGAAGTCGAATTATACAATACAGTTTTATTATAATACTACACCTGTGTTTAGACTACATATTTTACTCTATAGGTATATTGTTCTTCGTATGTATGTACGTAAATTATTTCTGTTGTCAGTATTCTACTATTATTATCTCTTATTCCAACAAGCAGCTGCTCTCACCGAGGGCTTGCATTGGCGCAGACAGTTATGCAGGATGACCAGAGCATCGGCCCCATGGAGGCGGCTAGCTAGCTGGGGATCCGTGGCCAACACGGCCCACAACTGTAGCACCAGGGTTTCACAGACGGGGGACCGGCGAATCAGCCGGGCCAGACAGCAGAGGGCCGATGATGTGAAAGTGGTCTGCAGAGGTGTGTGGAATGGGGGGGGGGGGACCAAGGAAGAGTTGTATTAAAATAATTTCACAGAAAATACTAAATTTTATAAAAGTATGAATGATACTTCTTTTGAGAACAATAACATATTATTTGCAATTAAAAATATGTCAAACTTTTTACAATTTGACTTCCCGAGGAGCGGTTTTATGATTTAATCAACAGTATTGTTTCCTTTCCTCATTTCATGTCTGGTATAATACAATTACAAATTATTTTCAATTAAACTATAATTTCTATAAGACTTTACTAATATATCCTATAAAAACTAAGTAAGGTTGTCAAATATAAATTATGTATCGTTATTTCCTATTATATTAAACTATACACGGCTTTACTATACTAACATATTACAAGTATTGGAAGATACTTACCTGATAATTATATAGCATAAGTCGTTGCTGTGGCAATATGGAATACATGATTTAATTTAATTCAATTTGTAATTGATACTTTAATTCTTAAAAGGTTTATCATTAACCATTTTTACTAATTTAACAGCATTTCTTATTTATTATAAACGAATTATCCAATTAATTTATTAAACATTTTTATTCCGAACGCTTTCGTAATGTACAATGCAATATCTTCGAGATAAAAACAAATATTACAATGGACATGTATTGGTAATATACCTACTACTAGATACTTGCCATACACACCAAGTAAAATATTAGTTAAAAATATGGAACAAGAGATTACCAAAATAGTGTAAAAATAATAATTCTACGAAAAATTCGAGAGACATTAACATTTATTAATTGTGTAATTGTATTTTTGAACTCACGCTACAAGTTGATTGGGTACTTTATTTTCCACAATGTTTACATAACAATAAATTAGGCCTAAACGATCATGGGAAAATATGCTTATATAGTTTATATATGACCAATAGATAATATAATAGTATACAGAGAATGTAGGTATTGGAAAGCAGCCAGTCTTATTATTTCCGCTTTTGTGTTTTCTAAACTTGACTACTGAAACAGTGTTCTTGTATCATGCACAAATTCATCAATCCATATATTGCAATGTGTTTTAAATAGCTGTGCCCGTATCGTTAAGCGTCTCCCAAAGTAGGTACACTCTGAATATCTCCAATGTACAAAAAGAACTTCAGTGGTTGTCTATTGAAAATTGCATTAAGAATATAAACACTTTTGTCATTGCATTAATTTAATGTCTTTACGGTTCTGCTCCAGCATACCTCCAGCAAACCGTCAGCATATTCAGCTATCTCTGCAAGACTTCGCTCTCAAGGCGCTATTGTGCTTCACTAACCAATATCAAAAGTTTTTGCTGCCCATGGCGCTTTTCCCTTCGCTGCTTCTCTCGCACTTGGAATAAACTTTCTGCAACCTGCAGAAAAGAAGTTTATTGTCAAAAAATTTAACGACTTCTAAAAACCGGACTTTTTCTCTAGACTTCGAATGTACTCTCCTGTACACATACATTTATTATTATTACAAATCAGTTCAGTTAAAACAATTTATGTACAGACAAGGAAGTTACTAAAATGTACTTAATTTACTTACTGAACACAGTATAGTATAGTATAGTATAGTATAGTAAAACTAAAGTGAATGAGAAAATATAGTAGGCCGACGTTACTTGAGATAACCTCATAATATGATAGCTTATACAGTATAAAGTATAAATTAAGTCAATTTAGAATTACAAGGATGGCGTTTTTTATTTAATAATTTGTATAGCCAGAATTAATTTTAACGTGTACATAATATACACGTGCATATATATATATATATATATATACATAAATACAAACTTAATTAATTAATGTGTGATGATTATTGCATCGCCACTAAATTCCTTACTAACTAGCTTGAAAACACCCTAAAGCGTAAAATCCTGAAAGAGAACTGAACGTTATGTTCGACGAAGTACGATTTGTACGATTGTGCATTAATTTACGTTTAATATGGCGGCGGCGTATTCTAGACACACACGTTATACAAAATTTTTGTAATGTCATAATTAAGACTTTATAGGGCAAATCAAAATCTTTATTAAATCAACATATTACACTATATTATGATAGTATACCCATTCTTGTCCTTATTAATATGGTAAAAGTAAGTTTAAATAAATCACAAAGGAATTCTGATATCATCCAGCAATATCACAAAAAATATTATTAAAACAACAGATATTCAAAATTAAGGTTTTCATAAAAACTTTAAAAAACAGTAAACTTTTTATATAAGGGGGGGGGGGGGGTGCTTGCAAAACTTATTAATATAGGAAAGGTTGAACTCAGATAGATATTCCATCTTGATACCGTCATGTCAACAGCATATGTACGTACGAGAACAGTGGTCCGCATATCATCACAAGAGGAAAGATTTGACCCAGTTTGATACCCCTGAAGAAGAGTTCGGAGAACACGAAGAACGGCTTCCTGGAGGCCAATGTCGTCACTTCGAGATATCACTAAGAGGAGACACAATAGACCAGATACTAGAAATCAATGTTTGGTGGAAGGTAAAGATATTGTCGATTAAAACAAGAGAGAAATTTGTTAAAAAAATGTACAAGTGAACATAAACGATAAAATTAATAATATACATAATACTTATAGTGCAACGATAATATCATATTTATGCAATCAGGGTTTAAATAAAATGATATTTAATCATTAATAGCATAAAATGATGTGTTGTGTTTTTTAGTAAACGAAAAAGGAAATACAGCTAATAAGATTAATTCTGTTGAAAAATTTTATGTTTGACCAATATGTAATTTTTACACCTCTAGCATCTAAATAAGAATCATTGGTTTACATATATATTAATTTTACCACTAGTAAATCCACTGAAAACTGATTTAACGACTGCAAATTTCCCATTTGTACATATTATGGAAAACATAAAACAATTTAAAATATACTCGAAAATTATATATTTTATTACTATTTTTGGTGATGATCTTATTCCCATGTGATCATACAAGTGCTGCTCGAATAAATTTGACTAGCATTGAAACGTAAATGTATTATTGTCATCAACAGCTTCCCAGTAAATGAACACTTCGTGTACTTTAATGTAAATGAACTTCAACTTCCAGCGTACCAAGATCCTCAGAATAAACTACTCCTGGCATTGCTCACAGTCAAATTCAGGCTATTTAAAATATAATTTTTTTGGATTATTTACGATATTAATTTTCAGGCATTTAGGATATTATTTTGTCGGACCATTCTATTATTTTTCCGGTATTCGAACAAGATTAGTAGTTTTCGGGTTTTGACCCGAATCTGGCATATTTAGGATCACCGCTAATGTATTTTTAATGATAAATGTCATCCATTATTATCCTTAGTTACCGATGTGGCAAGACACAATCACATCTAGGTATAAATGAAATGTACACAAACTAGGAAACGATTCATATTTTAATAAATCTATTGAATAAACTTCATAAAAACAATTAATAATTATAATAATCATAAATAATAATAAATATTAAACTATAAAAAGATAACTTGGAATTTGCTCACACGAAATCCGAATATACAAGATTTTGTTTTTGATAAATGTAAAGAAATCCAAAAAGAAAATATTTTATAGGTGCATTTACAAAAGTAATATTTTATGAAAGCGTGTGTGACGAAATTTAGATTTATGCTATTCAAAATAAAATGATTTAAAACCTATTATAAGTATTAACAAAATTATAAAATGAGTGCAACAATTCAAACCATATTTGTTTAAATAAATGATTAGAATAACATTATAATATCCAAATTGAGAGTTAAATATAATACAATCTAAATCCCCTTATTATTAAAATATATCAAAGAAACAGACTTTTTACAATTATAGAAAAGCTTTACAACAGCCGAATAAAATTTCAGATTTCCAATAGAATTAAACAAATACCTTGGAATATACTACCCATCACAAGATTACTAACAATAATAATGATTCTATAAAAACTTTTAATGCAAAAAAGAAGATTTACCTTCCATGAGCGATGTGAATAGAGTATCTTGAAGCAGACGTTCTCGAAATGGGGCGCAGTCGCGAGAAATGCTGTTCACCACACCCAGGAAGTCGACGCAGAGATCTCTTCGCTCACTTAGACAAAGTTTCTCCAATTTCCAAAGTTCATGCATCACTCTGTAGGCGGACGGTTGGGAGAATATATATATATATATATATCATATTGTAATGGTTCACATATAGTTGATAAAAATCACGATCAATTTTAGTTCACCATAAACAATCGTAAAATATCCCGACACGTTCTGTGTTATGTGTTAGTTGGTGGCAGAAATACTAATTGTTTGTCATATCATTATAAATAACTATCCCTTTCACGGAAGTATTTTTCTGTGTACCCTTTCTGTGTTAACAGAAATATAGAAAAATATAGTAAATAATTATCAAAAAATTACTTATTAGAATAAATTAAAAGATCACTTATTCTTAAAAAGTACAAGTGCCAAAATATTCATTTTAACGTTTTGTTAAAGAAAAATTATTATTCTAAATTATGAAACTTCAATTTTTTTCTGTGATAAACTTTTGTCAGACTTCCTTTATCCAAAATTTAAAAAAAATAAAACGTTTAACTTTTGAAAGATCTCTTCTTTTAGTGTGAAAATTTGTTATTCAATAAAAAAATATTTATTTACATTTACATACAATTAATAAAATAATCAAACTAATAACAAACTAGTCGATAAAGTATAGAAAAATATATTATTTATTAAGAATAATTCATGGTAAAAAATGGTTTGGAATAGTTTGTAAAAGTGATTTTGGCATAATTTAGTTTGTTGAGATTATGTTTTGTTAATAAGACAGAAATTGCATATTTCATTAGCATGTTATTAATTAAGTAAAAAAGAAAGATGGTAAATGTATGTATTTTTTAATTATATTGTCAGTAGATGAAACAAAATTGAATAATAGAAACATATAAGTTCACAACTTTAGTTTTATTTTAGCCGTTTTTACTATATATATGTAATGTTTCTAAATATTCGCTTTAGTACATTTAGCTATACATAGTGACCAATGTTTTAATATACATTAGGCTGTACCAAATATTAACAGGTACAAAAGTGATCCTCAATACACATCTAAATGGATGTACCAAACAGTATATTATGTGTATTGAGAATTCTCATTCAGAATGTAAGGCACGTTCACAACATTACTACAAGTGGGTCACGAATATTATTTCGAAATAAAAAACAATCAATATCAGATGGTGCTCATTGTCGAGTGGAATTGAATTCTACATTTATTTTGTAATGTTGTATGTTTCAAATTTTGAGTCCGCCTCATTAAGGCTCTTCAAACTGATGGTACATCTTAATGTGTAACGAAAGTGCTGTGCATGGAAACTATATTAAAAAAAATAATTAATAGAGAAAGGCTGTGGACAAAGGCTTCCAATTTCACTGGCTACTTCACTATACTTCCGTATTAGTATATTGTCATTATAAAAGCATATAAACGCATATATATCTAAACGAAGCTTTTATATTATTTATGAGAAAAGCGATGCTGGCCTGACTCACGCGTTGAAGAGAACCTGACTATTGACCACAAGTTCCTTATTGCGCAGATTGCCGACAACAAAGTGTCTCAGAAGTCTAAAAGCGGAAAAGATAACGATTTTAGAGATTACACAAGAATGCTTAAATGACCTTAAATGACTTCTTGTGGCAAAGAAATAAAACAATTGAAACCAGTTTTTAATATAAGAACACCATTATATTAATACAACTAACTACATTATTATACAGTAATATATAAACATATTAAAACAATAATTGTATTCTTTTATTGAATGAACATAGAAAATATCGCGACATAATAAAAGCTACATATATATAAATAAATATATTAACTAATTGTAAAGTTGTTTTCTCCACATTCACAGTATTTATATTCTTTAAAAAAACTAACTATACTTGACATAAGTCATGTTGGTCTTTAAATTTGTGACTAATCTGCGCATATGATGGAAGTGCAAAGTTTGGCTTATGTTTGCGTCTATTCATTTATACCAAGCTTAACAAAAATACGTATATTTATTTATAATTATTAATTAATAATAATTAAATATAAATAATTATTTACTATTATATTTATAAAAATGGTTATATTTAGCGAATAGTCGAGATAACAATTTTATTGGAAACATTCAAAGGTTTTATCTTAGTCTCATAATTTGACTTAATTTTTACGGAATTGGATTTTATCTTCATGTAAATATATTTAAAATATGACATCTATAAGAGTTAGCTGAATACACTGCTCAATATCCGGTCTATTTAGTCATTAAAGTTTCAATTACACAGATAACGGCTTTTGTGCAATGTTCAACTTATAGGGTTCGGGATTCCTTGAGAGTACATATTTTCAAAATTATAATAGTCACCACAAAAATTAGAGATATTAATTTTTAGAACAGAAAACAAACTTAAATAATAAATCAATAACCTTTGATACTCAAAATTTGTAAATTGGAAATATGAAAGAACGTGGATTTAAATATATTGACGCTTACTCATTCATACTTTCACAGTTTTTAGTAATTTATAGAAATGGAACATAATAGCTCTATTTCAATCTATCATGAAATGTCAATTATATAGAACTATAATTTAAAATAGTTAGATAGCGATCTACAACTAAGTATAATTTCTGCAATATTGTTCAGAATTCTCTGATTTTGATCAAATTTAAATAATAAAACCAATAATCTAATTTTTGTAAAACTGTTCTGCAAAACGTGTCCGAAATATGAGAAGTAGTTTTGTGAACTCAAAAATAGCTATCTTATACCTATCTATCGAATTGATAACATTTCAAAAACTACATAATAGTTTTAAAATATTTTGTATCAAGAATCTATTTAGTAAAAGTCATCAAATATGAGACTGCTATCATGTATTTAAATTAATAAATATTACATTAAATATATCAGATTGGATTAGATTTAATTAGACGGAATAGGGTAAAATACTTTAATATCTGTAATATATTTTTACAAATTAAATATGTGGTGTCTATATGTAATATTTTATAACGTAAATATATATCGTTCAGACAATTATTGTTCGAACAAAAATACATCTTGTAAATAACACACATACCCTAGTCGTTAAAAACTGTAAGCTCACGAGTAAAAGGTAGCAGAAACCATTTGGAAAACATAACATTGCTGAAATGCTGAAAATTACCGTATTTTTCAATTCCCCAAAAGAGAAGAGTGGGTATTAGTTGTCTGAATAAGACTTTAATCATTCTCTCTCCCCCCAACTTGGTTTATCCACATTGCATAGAGGACCAATAGGCAAGAAAGACCCCTGGGGGAGAAGGCAGGATCTCCGACCACGATAAGTAGGGGAAGTGAAAGAGCGCGATAAAGCAGGGGGATTAGGTGGTCTTTAATAATACTGCTAATATCGGGTATTTGAGTGCGATGAGAGAATGTGTGTGGATGTAGCTGTTGCAGTTCTTGATAAGTAGGATGGATGAATACTCGATCAATCAGGGTATATAAACACAAATTATCAATCGATCCAGGCAACTGTGAAGCAAGCATTCATTCATGCAGGTTACGGCTACTCGGCGAGAGACTTCATTGGCATTAGAGTGAGATATTCGCGTTTATAATAATTTAGTAAGATTATATAGTACAGCTAATGAACTCGATTTGAGTATAATAATTAACTTAAATTCTTGCAAGAGGCAGAGTACTGTAATAAATGACTAGGTTCTATTTTCATGAAAATAATATCCTGTTATTTTTACCATAGCAGTCCTAGGGAGATAGTCCATTGGTTTTAATTGTCGATTTTTACTTGGTAATCAGATTAAAGAAATTTTCCCTGCCAAACTTTATAGGTAAAACTTTAATATTTATTGTTTACAGCACATATTTCAATTATGATGTTAAACCCCTCTCTAAAGATAAAAAGGCTTTCAAAATACCATTTTTGCAATGCAGGTTTTTATTTCTTACTTTTTTAAGGTAACGTAAAACAAAAATAAAGGTATTTTAATAGGAATTTAGTTTATTATAATTTTATTGTACATGAATTACAAAAATAACAAATTAGTAAAATACTTGTATCATTTGGGAATTTTTATGATATATATTTTAGAGTTAAGTTAACAGCTTTAATGCCTTTTCTTCTATTCAAAATTAATGAATTAATAAAATAATAGTAAATAGGATAACAAATGTTAAAAATTTCCTATTTTCACTTAGAGACAGAATAGGAAGCTAAAACAAACCTGACTGAAGTCTGAGCAGCCTCAAGATCATCTCCATCGAGATTGAGATTAATGGCCTCCAATTTGACAACTTCAGAGAACCACTGATCTGTGATAGGATTCGAGGCGGAATCTACCGTTTCCTGAAAAACAATACATGTTGCTGCATATTACAAGCATAACGATAGACTGTTTGCTCCATAATACAACATAAACACTCAACTGAAAAGTATAATATATATATCCTGGCTCCATACTAGCAAATGATTTTGATATTTAAAACGTTTAGTGAATATTTTAATTTGCAGAACGCATTACTTATTAACTAAATAGTATTCTAAATTTAATTTAGTAAAAGGTATTGAATTACAATTTGTTTCAATACAACTGTGTCCCTGATCTGAACCGGACATAACAATTATATATAGTATATACTTGAATCTCACTATGTAAGTCATGGAAGACAACACTATGAAGATATTTAATAATATATACCCTACTTCCTGAAATACATGGTCATAACCATAAAGTTCCAGGTAATATTTAGATTAATATAAACATTTATTAGCTCTAATTCACCAGTTACGGGTGTATAGTATACCTAAATTCATGACTAAATAAATATGTAGTGGACAGAGGATACTATTCATAAGTTGATTACCTACCAAAATAATTACCTAGCATTTCATATAAATAATGCACCTGGGTTGAGTTATGCAATACACGTGTATACTATATATTTACACATTAAGTAGTATGTATTTAAATTATATATTGGCACACTCGAAATTCAAACAATATAATAAAAATATACAGTACTGTAGCAGGGTTCATAGTGCCAGACAATAATGTTTTCCATGACCACAGATCATTTCCCCTGACTTTTTGAAACTAATATGTTGCCATTAAAAACTATTTTTTTTGGATAATATCTTATAATCTTACAAATATTAACAATGGAATAATACAAACACAATGGATAAAATTAAGTTTATCATTCGAAATGTAAAAGGTTTACTTTTTTACATATAGAATATATTATATTAACAATGGAATGTTTACGTTGTTTTACAAATATTAACAACAAATCACAAATTAATGGAATAATACAAATTGTTCAAACTATTGTTCTTTTTAAATTGTACCAAAAATCAGGCGGAACCTTTTAGTCATAATCTTATACATAATCAATAAAGTCTTAATAGTCTTAAATTGTCTTAAAGTTTCACTTCTTAATTTTCTGTTTTAAAACAGCAATAGTATTTTTTCAAGATCCAACTCTTCTTGCAGGTGTCGCTTTCTGTTTAATGTCATACCCAGGACGTCAAAAACCATTATGAAGTATAAAACAAATACTACAATTCATGCATCGCACGAAAAATGTTGAGGTTATTTTTTACCTAGAATGCATATTTAAAGGGGTGTTTAAAATATTTAAAGTATCTAATTTCAATTCTGCCTGACTTTTAAAAAGTTCCAGAAAGAAATTCAAAATCTCTGACTTCCCTGACCAAATTGCAAAATCCCTGACTATCCCTGACTCGCTATGAACCCTGTGTAGCAACCATGGACATATATTACTATTCTATAATTACTAGATGGGAAGCTGCATGCAAGTCTCAAAGTATATATCATTAATTGAGGACTGGACACATAGTGCCAAATCAAGACATTTAACGAGTATCTAAGAAATATTTACATTAATTTATGACGAAATTGAATTTTTACAACACGCTACAAATTAATTACTTTGAAGTGATTGGACTACTTTATAATTTGGCACTATATTTACATAGGAAACATGTTTCCGTTATTAGGGGGGAATTTTTGCATATCTGGCTTTGAATATATATTAATATAGAATCATCTACGGTAATGATATGCTTAGTCCAGGAGTTTATACTGTATAATATGTCCATGAGTCTATAATGTATAATATGTATAGTCCAGGAGTCTATAATGTATAATATGTATAGTTCAGGAGTCTATATAATGTATAATATGCATAGTTCAGGAGTCTATATAATGTATAATATGCATAGTTCAGGATGTTATAATGTATAATATGTATAGTTCAGGATGTTATAATGTATAATATGTATAGTTCAGGATGTTATAATGTATAATATGTATAGTTCAGGAGTCTATAATGTATAATATGTAAGTCCATTAGTCTATAATGTATAATACGTAAGTCCATTAGTCTATAATGTATAATATGTAAGTCCAGTAGTTCATAATGTATAATACTTATAGTCCTGGAGTTTATAACAAAAATATCGACCTATTATACTGGTCAATAAAATAAACTATTGTTTAATAGTATATTTAATGCGAATCTGGTAAATACATAAACTTATAGCTTGACTAATATAAATTGGTTATACAAGTTGAATGTATTTATTATAAAAATAATATATAGCCATCACGGATTAGTCTACTTTGCTATAGTGAATTATAAAGCAGCATTCGATTGCTTTAGTTTCATTACTGCCAACATTTAAGTATAGCCTCTTAACTAGTTATACTACTGTATATTCTAATATTCATTGCTGCGCATCCTTAATATAATATATTTGGACAATCAGCTTGGTATTAAAACAAATAAATAAAATGGTAAAACACAACAATTAAAATCTAGTAAAAAATTGGAAAGAAATATAATAAAAAGTTAAAAACATAACAAATAATTTCTTTATTTTGTGGATATAAACGTAACTTAAATATTAAACTACGAATTAAACAAACAGAGTTCAAAATCAAATATGTGAGCAGTATTCAAAGTTGTATTGCAGAATATACAATCATATTAGTCATCCACACATACACAAAGCAAGGTTACATATATATGTATAGGTATAACTTTCATAAATTACAGGCAACGATTGTATCATTTAAAATGTAGTACGCCCTACTCTGTATTAATGTGTTTTGCAGTTTTTCTGAGTGTACAAATATCTTAAAACTATGTACACATCTAGGTGAAAATCAACTTTTAAAGGCGATCTCATTACGCAACCATTAATCGAAAATGTGACTTACAATGACTTTCATGTTAGCAGAAAACCATACAACTTATTTATACAACACACATGTTCAAGGTTACTTTTCAATAGTAAAGGATTATACATCATTTTATCAATTATTTAAATCATCGACGGTGTGATTCGTCTAAAAAAATAATTTGCACAGAGTAACTTTTCCAAAATGTACATTTAATATATTATAGCGTTAGGTATTTGGAATATAATAAAAGATAACATTTCTAAAATTGTCGAACAAAATAAAATTTTAGTTCGAACAAAATTATGAAAATAGGATATTTAAAAGTTGAATTATTGTAGAACTTATTTCTTTTTCAATACGAAGTAAGAGTAACAATATATACTTTAATTATGTTTTCTTATCCGCATATGTTTAACAATTATTATTAGTCGAGTTACTAATAATTTGAAAATTTATCATAAACGATGCAGCTACCATGAACAATGAACAACAACGAACAATATTAAACTAAACACCGGATTAATAGGAGTAGATTAAAATTAACGCACAATCATATGAGCACAAAAATATACAGGATAACATATTATCACAAACAGTTAAAAGTCATATACTAAAAAGTGAGACCTCCAAGGCTTAGCAATACGGCACATAAAAATAGCTATAGTAAAAACAAAAACACGTATTATGGTACAATCAAGAAACTAAAATTAAAAGGCGAGATAAATCTGGATATACAGTCTCTGTTTAGCACAACTATTAATGTATATAAATTTAGATATATTTCTGTACAACAATTGAATATATTTTCACGACAAAAATATGTACAACAATTAATGTTAGAAATTTTACATATTTAATCATTCTCATACAGTAATCAGTTGACATATCAATGTAAATAAATATACAACATAAACTTGCTTTACAAAAAAGTGGTCAAAATTGAGATGGTGAAATAAACGCACAAAAAATGACAAAAAACAGCGACCACTAATGCATCAGAATGTATAAAGAATAAACCAGAATGTAAAATATTCATATTACATATAATCGCAATTTGAGAGATATGCACCAACATCGATCGTTTATTATGATACGGAATTTTTTAAGTATGGTCCAATGTAATATAGAAGTCTTTACACACATCATTTCAATGTAATTATGACATGATCTCTTTTAATAGATATTGTTATAAAGAGAAAGTAGCCATAATATGCTATGTTATAACTTAGATTATTGAAATCTACATTAGGGTTACAATATAATTTTATAATATTTAAAAAAAACTATATCAGATAGTTTAACAAAAATTAACTATAAAAACATTCATAAAATCACAGCACAGCACATTATACATCGACTTAAAACATGCAATACTAAGGCTATATTTATAAGGTTAGTTATATCTTACTCAATGCTATCACAACTTATATGTAGACACAAAATACACAATAACAAATAGCAGATAGTATAGATCAACAAAGCACACCTTATCATCAAATGCGCAACAAAGATGAGGAATGACACCAATAGTGAATTAACGAGAACAGGTGTCGCCTGTAGACAAATCCGAGAAAGAGAATCATCAGCACAGGAACCAAACTGAGAGGAATGTTGGCTACACTAAACTGGCCGGCGGAGGGATTACCTACTCCCTCCAGTTGATAGTCCAACTGCGGCTCAACCACCAGGTCTCTCCTTCTCGCTCGTTTGGACAGACTTTCAGCAGCGGCGGCCACGTTGTAGCTGGGCAGGAAGAGGAGGCGATCATCAGAGTGGTGCAGCTGTGAGTCCTCCGGCAGTCCGTCGTTGATCAGTTGGGGCAGTGCGTTGCGCAGGAAGGTGCTACGCTCCTCGAAGATTTGGGTAACAAAGGAAGGTAGGCTTGAAATGAACATGGAGGGCCGAGCGCTCAAGTAGACCCGTAAGTATTGGGAGAGAGCGATGAGGCCCACGGCACACATGTGTGAAAGGCAGCCGTCTGGAGTGGGTGGGTTGTCATAGGAGAGTTGGAGGGGGTGGGAGGCAGTGATGTATGTTTAGGAGTGAGGCAGAGTGAAGCTGTCATTATTAACAACATATTATCGGTGCAGTAACATAAATGTTCCCACAAAGTAACCAGAATTATCTAGGATTTTTCACAAAATTGCAGAATCTAAAAAAATGTCCTACAAAAATGTATAAAAATACAGTATATATGCATTAATTGTACACTGTATATAAAGCCCATATAAATACAGCTAATTACATAACTTTAAAATTAGTTTACTAAAATGTAATAGTAGATTGTTAACACTAATTAATCATTTTTATAATTATATTTTTAAGAAAAAAATTAACAACCACAACTTTTAAAGACTAATTTAAAAACTTACAAAGTATGATATTTTTATAAGAATGAAAATTACAAAAATTATCGGAATATACAGTGTTTATTATTAGCCATATTTAACTAATAAAAAGAACAGAAATCGCGACACAATTCTACAATATAGAAAATAATTGCATATAATTATTCACATCATATTACTTTTTAATAAATTTAAAACTTGTAGAAGATACTCCCTAATATAGAGTGAAGAATAATTACACAAAATAAGAAAATAATTACTAAGTGTTTTATAAGCATTTAAAATTTAAAATGGAGGTGAATTCTATAAAACCAAATACATTCTTTAAAAATAATAAAATATGCTACTTGCAATATTTTCAAGTAGAGTTAAAAACAACTATAAAAACATAATCTGGAAACCTGTTACACAACATTATCACAGGAAAATATATAATTCAATAATTGAATGGAATTAAATAAGCTAAATCAAATAATATGATTAATTCAATTTAGCATCACTATCAATTTACTGAAACCGGGAGTACGTACCGGGAATCGAACTCACTTTAAAAAAGTGAAGGCAACTGTTATCAGATTTGCCATATATACAATTTATAGTGGCGAATAATTACTTAAAGGAAAATGGGGTGAAAACCTAAGAACGGCGAACATTGACTGCCTATACCAGATTGAGTAGTATTAAATCCATTTCGTAATGTGCACAGTAGGCCATAATAAATAGCATGATGGTGAATTATTATAGACGGTGTATGTTATTAATCCAAAAGTTAACTAATAGCAACATTTTGGTGATGTAAGAAATAATAAGTTTAAATCAACTATTATTACATTTTTTAGAATTGTAAAAATGAAGGTAATGGCCTAGTCGGTATACGAAATGCAAATGATTGGAAGAAATTTCATTATGAAATAGAACTGACGATAAATATATTGCATTATTTATTAATATGAATGAGAAGGGTAAAATTAAAAAAAGTGGAAAAGAACTTTGTAAAAAAAAAGAGAAGTTTATTAAATAAGTGGAATGAGCAAATAACCTGGCAGAGTTTTTTCCTCGAGAAGTCTTCTTTGTCCAACCTGGCTGTCGTAGAAGCAGCCCGACTGAGGTTGTTGCCAGCTGAGAATCACATCCAGCATTGTCAGATTGATCAACTCCATGAAGCCAATACTTGCGCACACGAATACTATAGAGACAGATAGATAGATAAAACTAATAGATAAAAATATGTTATTGAATAAAATGATTAATTAATATAAATTAAATATATAAAATATATATTTTCACTATAATTTTCAATCGATAATCAAATAATATAAACTTATTACATATTACTTCAAAATATTGATTGTATTAAGTGATATAACATTACCAATTTCCCGTTTAATTTGAATATTTTGTATAATTCAAATACTCTATTGAAAGGATTAATCACTCTCTAAGTTCTTTATTGATATAATTTCTTTGCGACTTAGTCATTACTTATCATTTCAAATCACAATTGCTCTGTTGACAAAAGCTTGCAACCTCACCAAATTATTATCAATTTAACTGTTAAGTCACTGTTGCTCGAACATCGTAAAACTTCACATATCACGTTCTTTCCATGTTTTGCTATTAAAAAAAATATTATTTACAAAATCCAACTACCTGATACATTTTTTTATTTTGTCAATATATATAACATGTATTGTATAACCTATATACGGGTAATGTAAATAAGCACTTTATTAATATGAAAATCTTTAAAAAATAATGTTCGGTGTACAATGTAAAATGACATTAAAATAGGACTTTAAGTGCATACCAACTTACATGAGCTGTAATGTAGGACTCTATACTACTTATAAATATAAATAGATATAATATTATTAGCACAATTGAAGCACTCATTAACAGCCTAATTCATAATTTGCTTACATTATTTTTTCTAATTTTCGTACTAAATGAAAAATGTTGCAGTGTTATCTTTAAGTAAGGAAGACATGTAGAAGACACCACAATATAATATAAGCAGCTTAATTAGTTTAGTTGAAGGGCAGAATGAGATCATAACTTATTATTTATAAAATGTTGATGTTTAGTCGTTTACTCAATTCTAGTTGCTTGTTACTATTATAGTAGTCAAAACTGTATACAAATAAAACATGTGAAAATAAAAACTTTTAAAATTGTCAGACAGATATTTACAAATTTAATTAGATTTTTACAACAACAAAATATTGTTTTCTACATAAACGTAGATGTATGATATTGAAATATATAACATATTATGATTTTGTTATTAAATTTATCATTTAAGAATTCTAAATCACCCAGGCATATCTTTTTAATTCATACATATTATTGAAAACAACTGCATAAAACATTAGTAGTACGGAAAGGGGACTTCTGGCTCATGACTCCTCAACACAATGCTAACAGTAATACAAAGGTTATGAGAAATATTAATATTCGCAATACCCAGATAACAATAAATATTAATAAAAAGACGGTTACATTACAAACTTTTTTTCTATTTATATTTGGGAATTTTCTATATTTCTTACTATATACATGTATGGAAAGATGCTTTTAAGCAATATATAAAGTAAAGCAATAGGACAGTTTATTACACCAGAACATTGAAATATGTTTAATTTAATATACTAATAAGTCTAGTTGTGGTATCAAAAACTATTAAGCTATAGATATGATAACTATTACAAATGTACTCATAGTTACATTTTTGGTGAATATGATGATATCTCTCTCCATATCTGGTGACAACATGACACACATTATGGGGATTGAGATTATGTAGCTGATCGAAACTATCAAAAATTTAATTTTCTCAATACTGTTAAAGTAAAAAGGATAGTAAAATATATTTTGTAATGACTCGAAAAGTATTTTGTATTTTCCACCTTTAATTATTTCTGTGACATTTAATAAGAAAAGAACTTCCTAATAAAACATTACACATATTAATATTTTAATAAAACATTCAATTGACACAAATTTATTAAAGAAGTTACTCCATAGTAATACAGCAACACATATAGACCAAATGATATATCTTCAACACAGAACAATGTTTTATGTGCAACATTGTTTAGATAAAATAGAAACAGTTAACTAATTATTAAATCTTGCAATATTGACATTTATCACTCAAATTAACAGAATCAAAATCTAACAATATAATATTTTATTTCTTGAACAGTAAAGAATATTGATTACATCAAGATAAAAAAAGATATCACGATATATTAATCACTATCTTTAACAGATTACACAAAAATCCACTTTTAAATATTTTATGCCTGAAGTCCAAAAATTCCCTTCTACATTGAAGAATCTATCCTAAAATATGCTTCTAAGACGACCAACGGGTATTTCATAGAGTTTTATTTACAAAATACCATGATATTTTGAGTGTCACTAAATTTATTAAAATAATATTATCAACAATAAAACGTGGTAAGTTCTCATAAGATTATAACTGGCTCAACAAACATTAGAATGACTTTTATATGTGAAATAATAAATATAAAGACAGATGTGGTAATCTGATAATACAAATATTTATTATCTAAATAATGTTCCCATCTACTTGCGTAGTAATTTTACATTTGTGATTCTTTTCAGATTATTGGTTAAATTTTTATTAAATATACCATATATCAGACTTATTAGTCAGAGCGATAAGGGGCCAAAATCCACTGAACTTTGATTTGGGATATAAGTTTAGTTATTTTGTGGATACCTATGTAATTAAATACGTTGATTTCAACTCAGTTCGAGACCACTCTCTATCGTGGTAGCGTATTTATATATAAGCGATTGATGACTTTATCAATTTTGTAATTAATAAAAAATTATAAAACGTAAAATTTGTCGGAGACCTCTCACTAACTAGTTTGCATTTTTAATTATTTGTGATGACGTTATCATCCACTTATTTTATGAATGAAAAAATACATTTATTGGGTACGACAGAAAATTATTCAATTTATTGCAAGTATTCCATCATGGCGTCCAGTCTATATTTGAGTAAGTAAAACAAATTTGACGTCTATGGTAAGTACACTATGAAATATCAATCAAAATAATAGGTATATAATATATATGATTTAAATATAGATATTTGACCATCAATAATTTTAAAATTGAATGTTCAGAATTATTCAGAAGAACAATATTATATAATTTTCGATATAAATTTTAAACAATTATCAATCGATTATTTATTTTTATAGATAAGATAGGTTAGCTATATTTTCACATTAAAAATAGTGATTAGTATTAAACATTGGCTAATTGTAAAGTAAAATGTTAATGTGGATGATGAGGAAAACTCTCCCCTACATTTCCATCATAAGAATGCACGGGTTAGAAATATCGTATTATAATTTAATTGCATATTATATAAATGACATCAAACAATCCAAAGTGTAGACTATAAAATAATCTGAAGCTCTTAACTTCATAAAGTTCACCCAGTTGGGTTTTATAGATGTATATATATGAAAAAAATGGAAAAAACGAAAGAAGGTATGATGTCTTTTATATTTCACAACGAAGAATATCATTTCTCAGAAAATTTTTCGCATTGAACAACGTTTAAATTTTCTTTAAATTAGACTTATATTCATGATAAGCATTGGATTCTGATAATGAAGCAGATACAAGAGAACAATGATTCCTGATAAAAACAATCTAATCATTGTGAAGTGGTCCACTCACCTTGTTCCATGTAAAGATCCCTATCATAAGCGGTAGTAGGAATACCTCGAGAAAACATTTTGGTAATCTCATTGTAGACATTGGAACAATGAAGTGTTTGCAAACTGAGAAGGTTTGTGTTACTGGAAGCTAACGCCGTATTGACAGCCGTCTGGCAATTCATCTGAATATTAGAAGGATGAAGATAATAGTTCTTACTAAAAATTCGGTTCTGTTGGGGACGGTTACCGAAAAATAACGCAGGACCAAAAAATGATCGCAGGAAAATATACTACTACAATGCTATGTATGTTCGTTCAATCAGGTATGCAAATTTAATTATAAAATTATTAATATTGAAAAGAGGCAATAAAAAAAGGATATATTTCACCCATTACATATTTTATGGGAAAAGTAAATGAAACCCAACTAATTTTGATATAAAATTCTAAATATATATATGTCACATATTTAAATGTTGATATAATAAATTAAATGAAATTCAATATAATATACAGCAAATTGTACTAAATTAAACCAATACAACATCAGGAATTTAGAATCTTAAAAAATAAAGCTTATGGATTTTAAAAATATTACTTATATCATTTGAACTAAGTAGGAAAATGCTACGTATAGGATATATATATATATATATGTTTTAGAGTAGGTATTTGTAAAAAAAACTAACATACTAATTAACCTATTTCATAAATTTTGTATATTGGTGGCTATAGTTACTTTAAGTATAATATATATAATAATATTACATAAATAATGTTACAAGTGTTGTTACAGAGCAAAAAAAATCGCCACTACAAAAAAAATCGCCGGTGAAGGTAAAGTCCTAAAAACCAATTTAAAAGCTAATTTTCACAGGCCTATTTCTATAATTAATGACACATATATTTATCAAGTAAATTTATGAATGTATGTTAAAATATAGATAATTCCTAACTTTTAAGATTTTTAAAATTTAATTACACTTATGTAATGAGTGAGAATAAGAATTGTACATCACAACAGTAACAACTTTATTACAGCTAATATAAAAAAACGCAGCTGCGTTAAAAACCACAGCTCATTGCATCTGCTATATCAGCTTAATATATCAATGGAACATTTTTTTCTTTATGACCATTTTTATTTAAGAAAAAATTATTAAAATATCATTAGTGAACATTTGAATTGTGAATTTTTACATTATAAACTATGGTAGTCAATCTATTTAGCCCGGTATTGGCGACCAAACTGTTGCCATTAAATAATAAATATTTCGTCTCTAGATAAGCTAACCCAAGTCCGATCTCTGTGTAGTAGCATAAACATATTTTATTGATAGTAACATATAGTATAATATTTAACAGTTTATAATAACAACATACAGGGTTTCCACGCTTTTGGACCAATAAAATTTTAAGGATATTTTCTTGCAATATTTAAAAAATATTTTAAAGCAAATTTTAGGATTTTTCAGGAGCATGGAAATCCTGATTACATAAACACCAACAAATACGTTTCTTTATTAAAATAAACATCTAAAATAAAAATACAGTCAAAATATTCAATTTAAAACATATAATTTTTTTCTCATAAAATATATAAAAAATCGCCAGCAAACTTCAAAAACAAAAACAAATCCCACTAATTCCCAAAAAACCGCCAGGAGATTATAATCGCCGGTAGTAACAACACGGTGTTACTTAAAAAATGTAATAAACCACCTAAATTAGTGCCGAAAGACAAAAGTATAATTATGTAATGTCGTTGATTTGACGGATTCAAAGAAGAAGAAAATTAAGTTGTTGTCATTGTTAACCCCGGCTCTTGTATATCACGATCGCTTGTCCAAGACCAGAGAGGAAGCCACTAATAGTAGTTAGGCCAGAAGTCGGTGTGTAGGCCTTATGCCGGCTATACACAAGGCGATAAATTGTGCGATAAGAGACATACAACCTGGTTGTACAATCAGATTGCAGCTAACCCATACATGTAACGATAAACAATGCGATAAGTGACATGCGACATGCGATAAAAGATGACA